>CABEEJ010002346.1:95112-114829 GCA_901482245.1 Timema douglasi | reverse complement strand
CTTGCGCTATATCTCGAGACCGTAGAAACGTAAGTAGCAAGCCCATTTATTTAGTTTAGTTTAAAGGGTTCTCCAAATAATCCCGATTCGGATAAACGGGTTTCCAGTGTATGGCGAATGAACACATGTGCACCTTTTCTCCTCTTCAGTCTCCTGTCCCCTTGCACCCTCTAACTACAACTTAATCCTTCACTCCCTAAGTATCTTCAAATTACGACCCTCCCCTCTCTCTCTAACCTATACTTAAAATTAGTGTCAAGAAGGTAGCGCTCATTACAATGAGGAGGTGCAAAAACGCTCGTTACCCAAACAGGTCAAGGGGGTTGATGAAACAAGGTACGAGTCACCCACCCCCAACCAATTTAAAAACGTTGCTCATTATAAAACCACGAGTATTTATTGTAGCAACTAGCAAACTGCCACCAAGTCACAGATATGGTTGATGTTTGGATATATGTAGGTAGTATTACTATTTTGGTTGTTTTTGGTAGGCTATTATTACGATGTAACTTTAATTGAGTGCTTGGATTTATTAATTTAAAATGGGTGTTCCTGTAAAGGTCCTTTAACACTAATAATTAGCTCTGTCATTATTAATTGAAATTAAAGATATTACTGTTGATAGCACCATGGGAAGAAAGTTAAAGTCTATGTTTTTACTGGAGAAATATTAGATTTATTTTGACCAAAAAAAAAGTTTTTATAACAAAATTTCCCTGATACTGTCCCTTTCCATCTCACCTTTAAATACCTCAAAAAAATATTATTCAAAAAATTTTGAAACTACCACGCTCCCGTGTTGGAAATTAAACTAAACGTATCTACTGGAGTGGAAAATAGTATTTTGTAATAAAAACTAAAAATAAAACCAGAGATTATTTTGCGTTTCCTTCCAGCCTGGCTTACGGGTATTGTACAAATTTTAGTTCTTCTTTAAATAGAGAAAATCTTTTTTTCAATAAATAAGAGAGCGATATCCATAGCCTCTGTCAAACACAGATACGTCGCTTTAATTTTTTTAAATCTCTAAAGCCAATTACAGAAGAATTTATTATTTTAAAATCGATAACCGTGTTCCCACTAATTGGATAAAAAGCAAGAAGATAATACAAAAAAAAAATGAAGAATGAATTATGATGTAACGGGTGAAAAGGGAAGTATGAGAGGAATAGAGATATAGCGTTGAAAGCTTATAAAATTAAATTTAACAAATGAACGTGCAACAAGTAATGCGCCTCGTGTCGTTTTACACAGATGACGTCATGCCCATAAATCACATGCCATAAGATTGTTTCGTGTGTCAGTTTCAAATTTCATTTTGTTATAAATTAGTTTGAGATTATTAACGTAGGCCTACCAATATTATAAATAATCTAAGGCTTTATTTTTAAAATTACTTATAAAAATCGTCTTACTATCTAAAATGCGATTAGCCCTGACGGGTAATAAGACACTGTGAGAAAAAACTACAAAACAAAAAGACAAAACTGTCAATTAAATTGTAAACTACCTTATCTACTTATTTATTTTATTTAACTTTGATCCTATTAAGTTTGTACCACGTAAATTAATGTTATATTCATTGGCGTACTAAACCAAAGGTCCTGTGTCCGATTCCCCTGTGCAGGTTTATATATATATATATATTAAAATTGACAGATTAAAATGGCGTATGAAAACGAAAAAACAAATCTAGTAACTTTTCTAGCTATCACATAATATTAAGCCTATGTCTGTTTATTGCTTATGAATACATACAATTGAATATACTATTCATTTATTTTTGCGGATGTCATATATCAACAGTAAATGCTGTCAAACATACTATATGTAATTTGAATGAAGTAACTTTGTGTCATAAAATATATAGTGACAGCCTCAATTTACATAAACAGTAATATATTATTTTAGCATCGCGTCTCACTACTCGTAAATAATATTCAAGCCCGGATTCAAGGAGGGGAGATGAGGGGATGAAGGAGCTGACGTTCCTGGACCTTTAAAAAATGTATTTATAAATATTTATGAATAAAATTAAAATTACATTATTTTCAAAGTTTTACATTATTTTATGTCCTTTAGGCTACACACCAAATTATGCATAAAATCTATACCTATAAAAGTCAAATACCACTGACTCACTGTATCTCAAGAACAACAAGGCTTAGGAAGCTGAAATTTTGAAGGGTGATTCTTATTATACTGTAGAGGTGAAGATTTTTGAAAAATTCTACTCCTAAGAGACCTAAAATTGGCCTAAACCCATTTATCAGTTTATTTCCAGAATAACAAGACATAAAGCGCTGTTCCGCTGTCTCAAATGTTCAATGTTCATTAAAAAGGGTTTTCAAAAATTCATATTCTATGAGACCTAAAACTAGCAAGGCCAAAACCCGTTTACTCCCCCCCTATCTCCACATGCTAGTTCATCTTCTTCTCTCTTTTTATACAGTGATTCTCCTTTTACTGTGGAGGTGCATTATAAAACTCTTTTTGAAAAATTCAACCTCCAAGTGGCCTAAAACTGACCTCAGACCTAAACCCATTTATTAGTTTTTCTTATCCCGTGTTGGTCAATTATGTGTTTAACAGTTGTGTGGGGTCTGTTAACAATTTTCCCGATTTCCCTTAGCGACCGGCATTTGTTATGTAAGCGTATAATAATTTTTCTTTCCGATTCCTTTGTTTCTTGAATTTCCATCCCATTGTAATTTTACACTTTTTTTATATCTAAGCTTTGCTCTAATCTTTATCTTCGAGTGTTTAGAAATGAACTGAGTTGTATAATAAATGTTTTTAAATGAACAGAGGTGTGAAATAAATCAATCGATTGTTTTTAATATGGAAAGATTCCAGGTCAAAGTCCAATGTACGAATACTTTTTAATGCATGTTTTGAGTTCATTTATTTATTTTACAGCATATATGAAGTTGTTACATAATTTGTGTTTCTTAAATAAGGTTTTATTTGATCTAAAGCCACGTATGGATAAATATATATATATTTGAAAGCAATAAAAATCGTGTACACACAAATTAGAATGGGGGGAAAAAAATCACATACGTGTACGAATATTTACGATTGACTGTACATAATTTTATTTCGAAGACATTTTTATCACAGCGCTATAGTTAAGTTCCCGGTTCAGTCCAGTCGCTACTCCGCGACTGTACACCTGCATCAACCTGTTCTCTTGCTTTATTCCCTCTTGACGTCCAATTTAGTTTTTCCATATATTTTCTACTTCAAAATACCTACATCTATTTCTGATTCCTTTTTATCACAACACTATAGTTGTGCTGCTAGGTTTTACTTTCATTTTAAGTATTTCATTTTTATATAATATTCCTTTCACATAAAGAGATTTCATTTTTTAGTATTACTTGTTTACCTTGAGCTCCTGTGTAGAAGTTTTAAGGAGTTTTAGTTTATTAGTTTTAGAAGTTTTTTTTATTTCCTGTCAGTTCTGTTTTAGACTTCCGTTGAATAAAGTTTAGTTTGGGTTTAAGATAGGAAGGAGTCGTACTCTCGAGATTTATTTTTCACCGCTTTCAATATTTATAGCTGTTTTGACATTAAATTTTGTCTCTGATATTATTTGAGCGGGACACTTTCTAGTGATTCTTATTTTGTGACTAAGTTTGTATTTGTGTCATCTCCCACATAGTTAATAAATGGTACGGAACTCCACATGGACTATCTCGCTCTATTGTTTAAAAATGGAGACATTTACTGAAAACTCGTAATATATGTGGAACGAAATAATATACACTTGCAAACCTAAGCATAAATTGCACTGTACTTACGTAAGACTTTTTTGAGTGCTGGTTTTAAATCTTATAATTTTTATGTTTAAAGAATGTCCTCATTTTAATGTTTGGACTAATAAAAATGATCGATTTGAGTCCACAAGGGTCAACACTTCGTATTAAAATGTCATCTTCCTGCTAAAATTTTAACATTTTATTAGGTGTTTCACATCTTCAGGTCATCGAATTGTTATTCAATTCCTCATTTATAAATGTTGACCAATAAAAGATGTAAATATTGACTAGTCTAAAATGAAGGAGCTAGATCATTGTTGTACAAACATTTCTCCTAAGAGGTTTAAAGAAAAATAAACTTTTTGAGAGACTTACTTATATTTAATTACTTTATGGCATTGGATAATTATTGCGTTAAAAATTAAGTAATATCTCTGTACAACTAAAGCTCCCAAAATGGTATTAATTAATTTGCGAATATCTCAGAAACTGTTAGTTTTATAAAAATATATTTCAAATAAAAGTTTTTTTTATTTTTAAGATTACTACAATTTTGAAGTAAGTTATTTATTATCCTAAATAATTGTGGAGATATGGAAATTTCCGCTTCTGTAAGGTACCCTAAAATCCACTTTAATAGGAAAATGGAAATAGCCATTTTATTTATAATCTTAATCAACGCCTAGATACGAATTTTAATCAAAATAGTTAGAGCCGGTTTTGAGAAAATCAATTTTTTCGCTTTTTGCTAAACTACTTTTAATTTTAGGGTTAAATAAACACACAGACAGACGGTATTGCAAAGACCACTTTTTTTTTATGGTTTGGAAGGTCATGAGACTTCGACATCCATCAACATTTCAGGCTAGATTTTTTTTATGATCGCAATACTTTACATTTAGTGTTCGAAAAGTGTATACATATATATATGTGTGTGTGTGTGTGTGTGTGTGTGTGTATATATACACTTTTTGAACACTAAATGTAAAGTATTGTGATCATAAATAGTATATATATAATATAATATAATCAGTATATATACATACACATATTTTTTATATATACTGTATTTTTCGGAAATGCCAGGAATCGAATCTGGAACTCTTAGCTCAGTAGACAGACACTCTACTGACTGAGATAAGCTGTCAGCCCCCACAGCTGTAAATCAGGCCTGGGATACTTCGTACTAATTAAGCTAGTATGTTAGATATGAGAAAGGTTACATTTATTGGAAGTGTACCCACATTTTCGTGTGGCGAGAGGGTGGGAAACCATTTAGAAAATTACACACTATATAAATTACACTCGACTTGGATTCGAACTCTGGTCTCCCTGTCATGTACAGTCCAGACTATTGTGAGAGTGAAGTTGTTTGACAATATTTTTATATATGTATAATTTTACTGCCTTGACTTACCATTTTTGCTGAGCTTTGAGTTCACTATAATATCAGTCATTAGATCCTTGTGTTTCTGAAATAAAAGTTAAAAGATAATGTCAATGCATTGTCTTATATTCGGAGCTGTTAGTTTTCATTTACAAATAAATATCACTTTAAAATTGAAGGTCTCGGGGCAATAATGTACTATACCACAACTTTAACAAATATGAGATAGTAGTTCTATGTTCTTACTAGGTGGCTCTAAGCATTCAACTATTTAGTTACACAAATCACTCACGGATATCAGGGCTATGTTCAAAATAGTTTATTTTTTTATTTTTTCATAAGTATTTCAGGTAGTGAGGCAAACCATAATGTAGGTGTTATCACATTCCAATTATTTAGTGTCATTGCATGATTTCAATAAAATATTATATAATTATTGTTACAACATGTGATATGGTATATAGAATCAAAATATCAATAAATTAATGATTGTTGAACTTTTTAGCAGTTAAATCTATTGATGTTATTGAGCGTACGTGTGCGTGTATCTGGATAATGTGATTGAGGTATATCTCCAATAAGTTCTGATAAATACAAAAGAAGGTTCTGTCCTGGCTTCAACAGTGGCTTTGAACTTTCAAAGTCAGACACGTGCAGGCCATGCGATATGTTTGAAATAAAATGTGAAGCTTTACGTGGTACAAGAAAGGAACAAGAGACAAAAATAACTAGAAAACTAACGCCAAGCACACATATTAAAAGCATATGAAAAAAAAAAATTGCAACTTCAGTTCAAGAAATACATAAAAGTGACTCACATGTCACAGCAATGGGTTCACAGTAGGTACTTCCGACTCTAAATGTTGTCTTCTAGTACTGTTTTTTTACAAACGTAAAATATGGACTTTTAATGTTGGTATTTATGATTTCATAATTAATAGAGGGTTTCCTATGGTTTGGAATGAAACGATCGCAAATATAGGCAGCGGAGGAATTGGGAATTGTGTTTTCAAGTACTTATTATGCCGAAACATCGCCTCAAAGAATTTGATTGTGTTTTTCGGACAACTGTCCAGGTAAGAATTAAAACTGGATCATTGTTACCTTATGGCATCATTTATTCTTGACAAAACCGTATGAATTAATTAAGCATACTTTTAAGATAACTGGTCATACTCAGTTTCCTTGTGACAAGAATTTTGCTTACGTCGAAAAGTATCAGGGAATACACTGTCAAAACATTCACGACATGGGAGAATGGTGTCACGTGATTGCAAAGAGCGATAATAAAAATATATTCATGGTGATACAATTTAAATAAGATATACTTTCAGTTAAAGATTATTTTGGAGGATACATTAAACTTTTTCAATGCTACCTCATTTATGTTTACCTCTGAAACATCTTTTAAAATGTTTGTGGAGCACTCGGTAAATGGAGAATTTATTTAGATGACTTTGAAATATCGAGGAAAGCCAGTAAACGGGTAAAATATGGAGAAGAAATATTCTGGAATTCTTTTAAATAAATCCAAAGAAAATTAAATATGTCCAGGAAATGTTATGTTTTGTGACTCCAATTTATCATTTTTCTTAATTAAACTTAAAATCCACTACGTCACCCGTTAACAATGGCCATGATAGTGATGATACTTTAGATGAAAGTCGTAGTTGAACTAAAGATGAAATCCTTCATAACAATAATGGCTGCAATGAAGATTAAATCATTTATGACAGTGATTGTTGAACTAAAGCCTATTTTTGTTGTTGTAGACAGCCGAATTTATATTAACTAATATTGTTTTCATTGATGATTTATATATTATAAAAATATTATTTCTATGAGTTTTGTCATAATAACACAAATTGATATGATTCTACTGTTGTCATAGCAAATTATTATGATTTTATGATTCAACATTAACATGCTAAGCCACAAAAAATAAATAACAGTAATTAATAATAACAAAGTGTGAACCTATACTTCCTTACATATGGCAATAAATTTTATTTGAATTGGTGTCTTAAAGTTCGAAATTTAAATCAAATTTAGGAAAAGAAGTAATATTAGGGCTAATGAATTATGGATTTATTTTTTATTACCTAAATTATCAAATATCTCTTAACTACCAATATGTGGCATAGCATCTTATTGCCTCAAGACCTTCAATTATTTCTAGTATAATAATTACCTAATTATAGAGATTAAATGTTCAGATTTAAAACATAATCTGGTCGGGTACAGTTATTGTTCAGGACATTAGTAATACGTATATGCAGCTAGAAAATATTTATATTTTATCTCACTGTTTAACTCATGCATTTTAATTAGCATTAATTATATTTACTATCTCAAGACAACCATGAATACATCCTAATCCACTCATCTCTCAGATAACCCTGCAGTCC
The DNA here is from genome assembly GCA_901482245.1 of Timema douglasi. Classification (NCBI taxonomy): domain Eukaryota; kingdom Metazoa; phylum Arthropoda; class Insecta; order Phasmatodea; family Timematidae; genus Timema; species Timema douglasi. Next base: position 107,270 of record CABEEJ010002346.1, on the reverse strand, counting down.
CTCTGCTCCACCTCACTTTCAAGATAACCTTGCAGTCCCTCTGCTCCACTCACCTCCAAGATAACTTTGCAGTCCCTCTGCTCCACTCACCTCCAAGATAACCTTGCAGTCTCTCTGCTCCACTCACCTCCAAGATAACTTTGTAGTCCCTCTGCTCCACTCACCTCTAAGATAACCTTTGCAGTCCCTCTGCTCCACTCACTTTCAAGATAACCTTGCAGTCCCTCTGCTCCACTCACCTCCAAGATAACTTTGCAGTCCCTCTGGTCCCCTCACCTCCCAGATGAGTTTAAAGTCACTCTGCTCCACTCACCTCCCAGATGAGTTTAAAGTCACTCTGGTCCACCCTGAGCAGTTCACAGGTTGACCTGGTGACCACGGTTCCTTCTCGCGGCAGGTCGTGGAGCACTGACTCACCGAACGTCGCACCCACACTCAGACTGCACAGCGTCATCGAGCTCTGACAGAACAAAACGAACGCATTGGTTCCATGTGCGTGTTTTCAACGGTGAGGGGGGTGAGTAATACTAGGGGAGAAGAGGAATAAGAGGACATTGCCAGTTTTGTAGAGGGCGAGGGGGAACTCAATACGCCTCTCTTGCTCCACGTAAACGCGAATTCATGCCCTTAGAAATCTACCCTATTCGTCACTAGGGTGAGTTTTGCTGGTTGAGTTTGAATCGAGTGACGAAGCAAACATATGAAGGTAGAGTGTGTAGATCAAAAGTAAGGGGTAAGCCATGTGAAACCCTGATAAATGTGGTAGAAGAATGTGTGAAAAAGAGAAACATTAAGAGTTTTAAGAATAAAAGAGCATGTATGACTCGGTGTATAGATGTTGTTGAAGAGAAGGGAATATTCAAGGACAGGGAAGTGTGGAGAAAGTTAGTGAGGATAGATTAGGTATGGAGGTTTTTCTTAGCTATATGCACAGTTTCTTTCCTACCGTGTAAGGGAATAGCGTGATTAGGTATGTTTGTATGTATATAGGTAGCTCATACGGGTAGTAAGACGTGGAGGACAGAGATAAAAAAACCTCCTAAAAAACACTACGGTGACTGACTGTTCCCAGGTGTCACTCTCGCAATATAATGGACTGCCAATGAAATGGAGATCAGGGTTCTAATACCGGTCGGGTGTAAATAGAGTGGAGACTTTTTTAAATGATTTTCCACTCTCCATTCAAGCTAATTCAGGTACAGTTCTTCTAAACTAGACCTTCCTCATTCTTTACGCATTAAGGTAATGAGTATATTTGTTTATCTTGAAAGGGTAGGGAAATAAAGTGTAGGGGAAAAAATAGAAAAAAAATATTATTCCCAAAGTAATAAGATGTCTTTACCTGATAAAGTGTGATACGTGCTTGTATTATTCCAGATAAAAAATTAACACAAAGTTTTCAGATAAGGGGTTGTCATTAAATTACGTGAGGATTTTTTAATAATTTTAGATGCCCCCTTATCCCCATAGAAGTGATCTTAAGATTTTCCCTCACCCCCCACTCCCCTCTATCTTACCTTTTATTTACGATTTGTCAAATTAGATTATTGTAATCGTTTGGTTATTTTTAGACACAAAGATTTATAATAATGCTAATGATACGAATTTATTTAATATTTTAAGTTGCCTAAGTGATGTAATTGAAACTGTACGGTTAATATATTTTTATTTTCTGACCAAAAAAAATTAAATTATATCTCGACATATACAGTGATTAAAAAAATACCTAGTGTTTGTGAACCAATCAGTGTGTAATAAAAATATATTAAAAATTAGAAAATCACAATGAGTTGTATTACATATTAAACAAATTTGGAAAAAATGTTCATAAACTTGTTTAGTGTGTAATACAATTCATTTTGATTTTCTAATTTTTTAAATATGTTTATTATACACTTATTGATTTACAAACAATATATTATTATTCTTACTATATTTAAAAATATTTCTTTAAAAAAACCTTAAGTAAAAGTGACTTTAACACACACACACACCTACCCTCTATTCTCATAAGAAAAAGTAAGAAAATACTAAACACCTTTACCCCCGCCCCCAAGAAAAAACCTCTTACATAATTTAAGGTTGGCCATTAAATATATTATGTTTCCTTCTATGAACTTTGTTGGATAACCAAATTGATAGTGTGCCCCCTCATTCTTTCTCGCTAACTTTTTTCACAAAAATTTTTTTTTCATTTTTATGCATCTAAATTGAATAGACTGTAAATGCGTTTCAGGGGTCCGGACGCTTGGCAATCGATCACACTCGCAATTTCCCACCAAACCGATACAATATTAATCGAAGGGTCAAAGTTACAAAAACAAAACAAAAAATGAAGTTTTGTGAAAGGTTTGACGGGTTATTGAATTGTGCTGTTCGTTTGTTTTGTTATTTTGCCTCGCATTCCTTGTGGGTACAATACCCTCCATACCAATAGTCCAATTTTCATAGCAAGAACCTTTTATAAAATAAAATAAATTATGGTTAGCATTGATAACTTTTAACTATATTATTAATTCGAATAAATTGAATAATAATATTTAGCACCACGTCTTACTACCCGTTCGGGTTATAAGCTTTAAGTACTAATTACGCTAATGGATTAGGAATTGGGAAGGTTGAATTAGAGGAAATGAACCCGCATTTGCGTGAAGGGAGAATGGAAAACCATTTAGGAAAAACCTGCCCCAGTTCACTCGACCGAGATTTGAACCTCGATCTCCTCATCCTCAGCAGTCGAGCTCAACACGACAAGCGCGTTAACCAACTACGCCACCGAGGTGGGTGAATAAATTAAAGAATGACACTTAGACACGTGAACTGTACCCGGTACATTTGGCCTATCGTGCCAATGTTCTACCACTGAACTATCCAAGGATCAATCAGCGCTTAATGTCATTATTCAATAATATTTTATGGCAGAGTCTGTGATGGACGTGTTGATACCACAGCCACCGGTGACTTGGTTGTGGCTTTATGCTGCCAATAGTACAAATATACCCTGATTTTGGTTGAAAGAATAATAGAGAAAATTCCAACATATTTCTTTGCGACCGATATTAATAACATTTTACATTGTTATTTGTGTTAGTCTATAACTAATTATAATATCTATAAACATTAATGGCTGTAGATAGCATATCTTGATGTATGAAAATATTAAAATTGTTTTAGTAACTTTAGTAACTAACTTCTACTGTTCTTCCTACCAAAATCAGACTATACATTTAACTGTACATTCTAAGCGAATCAAGATGGAAGATGGCACCACTTTACAATAATTATTAAGTATGTATGAAAGGTAAATGCTTAGATTATACTCAAGAAAATTAGTCGTATCTAAATTATATTTTAATACGCCTTTCATATATACTTAATTGTATAGCGTTGTTTTCATCCATACGTTATTAATGTCATTTTATTTGTAGTGATATAATCTATCAAAATTTACAGCTGCAGATTACATGACTTGACGTATGAATGGACGCGAAAGAATTTTTAGCACCACGTTTTACTATCTGTTTAGATTATATACATATGAACTAATTACACTAATAAGATAGTGATGTGGAAGGTTGAATGGATAGAAAGTGTACTCGCATTCAAATAAATGGAGAATAGAAAACAATTTGGGAAGATCCACCCTCAATACACTTAGCCGGGGTTCTAACCCCGATCTCCCTGTCATAGACAGTCTAGTGTAACACGAAAATAACGCTTTATACCATGCGGCCACTTAAGTGGGTGGACGTGAATTTTGATCCCGTAGGATTTTTTAGCTTTTATTAAATGGGTCTCCCAATAAAAGCTGGACCATAGAAATGCACACGGTATTGCCATTATTGTTTTTATTTCTTGTTTAGGTCGGAGTATAGGTCGGAATTCTTGACGAGAAAGGTCAGGTTTAGATTTGTATCGGGTGCACTACGTGGTGGCGTCGTATACTGATCGGATACCTCTGGCTTCAGATGGGTTGAAGATTCATAGAGCCACCTCGGTGGCGTAGTTGGCTAACGCGCTAGTTGTGTTGAGATAGACTGCCAAAGACGAGGAGATCAAGGTTTGAATCTTGGTAAGGTGAACTAGGGGTGTTTTTTACTAAATGGTTTTCCACTCTCCCTCCACGCAAATGTTGGTTCATTTTTAATAAATTTAACCTTTCCCATTCCTAATCCATTAGCGTAATTAGTACTTAGGTTTGTAACCCGAATGAGTAATAAGATGCAGTGCTAAAACAAAATTTAGTACAATCAGCGTAACAAAAGTAATTGGGGTGAAAATTGCGAGATAAGTCCAAAGTTGTCGCAGGGGTCCATGTGAAGTAGTACCTTATGGTGGGAGTGTAGGTAACGCGAAAAAAGGCTGTGTTTTTGCAGTTTTTTTCACAAAACATATTTTTGTGGGTCAAAATAAAAATTCTCTCCAATAGAAATATAGAGTTTAATTTTCTTCACATGATGATATCAAAAGTTATTGAATATCTGTCAAGGGTGACCTGGAATTTAATAACGACTTATTCTCTTCATTTAAAAAGTTTCTCATCTAATGTCACTATATTGATGACATATATTCAACAACTGTAGATATCACCTTGTGAAGAAAATTAAACTTTCTGCAGAGAAAAAAAATTTTGATTATCTAAACATCAAAAAACATTAACTCGACCACCCTAAACGCTTCGCATCGGCGGTTATGCGAACTAAATATCAGGCTGTTCAAGTCTGGTTTCATGGTGATGTGAAGATAAGAGGCTCGAAACTCGGCTGGGTGTAGTAGGGGTAATTTATATTCCCAAATAGTTTTCCTCTCTCTCTCTCCAGGAAAATGAGTGTAAACTTTGGGGGGGGGGGAATGGTTATAGTTACAAAGAAATTTAAATATGAAAAGAGATATTTATTTAACCATAATCTAAAAATTATTAAAAAGGTCTCATGATTGTCTAACAGATGGCAGCACTAACTCAATTTTAGTTAAAATTAGTCTTTCCTCCTTTTCCCCTGTATCTTTAAATTACTTTGTTCATGAGGCATCTCTTAGTATGGATTAATCAATATTTAATTAATAGAAATCTAACCATAGTTTATGTATAACGGACGTGTAAATTTATCAAAGCGGTAACCACCTTTACTGATGATTAGTATCACAGTTGGCCGACATTAATTTGGACGCACGGTAGGTAAACAATACTGAATCATTAATATTGTAACAAAGAGAAAACAGTACCAGAGCTAAAACTAATTGCTTTATTATTTCAAATATGGTGTTTATTATTAGACCTAATAATATGATTTACTAACATTTTATTTATTTGAGGAATTTAACTTGCACGTTCTGAACCGACTGATTATAACATGACATGAAAATTTCTATGAGCAAGATCGAAAGGGTGTCTACCAATTTTGTAATGAAAAAAATATTTTCACACACCTTCTAAGGGTATTTTACGTGCCATCATTGACATGGGACCGACGGCTTTATTTCCCCTCCAAAGGAAATTGTGTCACGGGTTTTATCACTTAAGAAAAATCCACTGACCCTGGCTGGAGTCGAACCCACGAATATCGTATCCTTAAACGATAATGTTACCTCAAGACCACCAGGGTCAATTTTAATTATCATTAATTTTTAACAACTACAAATAACTAATTCAATTATTAAAGATATATGACACACTATTATATAATTATACATATATATATATATATTACTATTTATAGCATTATTTGTACCAGCGCCTGCATGTACACAGGAAAAAGGCGTCAATCTCGTCTTATTTAGTTTGAATGTGAAGTCAGGGTTTAAATCACGGCCAGGTAAACTGAGGCTTTATTTCTTACATGGTTTCCTACTCTGTATCTACGAAAATGTAGGTACTCTTGCTCTAAATAGTGTGACCAGTCTCATCCCTACTCTTTTACTGTAAATAATAGGATGACACGGAATGGTTGTAAGACGCGGAGAAAGGCTAATAAGAAAACTATTATTTAATAGTGATTTTAAGTGGTGACCTGGCGGTCTAGGTGTAAGGTGTCAGACTTCTATCCTGGTGGCCGGGGTCCAATCCCCGGTCCCAGCACAGATTTATCCGATTACCAAACCCTTCCTTTACCTCTGACAAGACATCTTGTGAATGTGGGGAATGCCAGGCCTCAACCGTGGTTCGGATTCCACGTTAAACTGTAGGTCCTCCATTTCATCTCACAATCACCACAGTGGAGGCCTGGCATTCCTCACATACACAAAATGTCTNTTGTCAGAGGTGAAGGAAGGGTTTGGTAATCAGATAAATCTTTGCCGGGACCGAGGATTGAACCCCGGCCGCCAGCATAGAAGTCTGACACCTTACCCCTAGGCCGCCAGGTCACCGCATCTGGACAAGATGTTAACACTTGGCTGTTAACCATTCATGTAGTCAAATGTGGCTACATTTTCTTTAACTCTCACCTTCCCCATTCATACCAGAATTAATAACCTCATGGTGGGAGCCCACAAGCGAATTATAACAACCAAGCGGTCGCCGTAGTTAACGATGATAGTGCCAACCTTTTCGAATAGAGGGTGTCACAAGGTCAGCACACCAATCCCTCTGGCCATTAATCTTAGTTTTTTAGACGAGAGGGCGGCCGGGGTTCAATCCTCGGTCCCGGCACAGATTTATCTGATTACCAAACCCTTCCTTCACCTCTGACTAGACATCTTGTGAATGTGTGGAATGCCAGGCCTCCACCGTGGTTCGGATTCCACGTTAAACTGTAGGTCCTCCATTTCATCTCACAATCACCCTACCATTACACATTAGCGTAAGTGCGTACAACCCGAACGGGTAGTAAGACGCGGTGCTAATAATAATAATAATAATAATAATAATAATAATATAGACCAGAGCTGTTAATTCTTTGTTCAACTAGCTCTTCATTCGTCCTAACGAAGCCGAGTTTGACCTGGCCCAGTTTTAGTCCCACAACTTCACAGATACATTTTGTGAGCGCTAAGGATCGATCCCGGGATCATTGGATCTATGGTCAGGAACTCTGACCACTTGACCATAGAGAAGGTATGTTATGCCTTATTGGATTCATAGATCAACGTTAGTTAATTCATACGTCAGTCCATATTCTATTATGCTTCTTTTACTTTGGAGAAACTGTGTTGATATAGACCCCCATTAGCGTAAGAGCTCCTCCTAAATTTCTGGTTTCACCCTTCCATGTAGAATCTGAGAGCCGTTGAGAACCCGCTAATAAAAGCTAACCCGGCTGAATAGCTAATGAAACCTCTCGTCCTCCCCACCCCTACCAGCGCCCACACCCGCCCTCACCAGCACAGCAGATGTAGGCCAGCCCATAGACCGGAACCTGGAGATTTGTCAGTATCTGTGCATCATTTATCACCCATCCCGGCCAGAATATTTGCATCAACCTGAAGCGCAAAGAAAGAGACAAACGCTTTATAGGGTACACACTTGAAACAAGGATCATCTATGCGGGGAACGAAGGATTAGTCTATTAATAACGGTTGGGGCAAGACAGCCACGTAGGCTTAACTCTTGCAGTACTAATTACTTTCCCTATAATATTGAGATATTTAACGTTCCGTTCTTAACACAAAGATTATATCAACATACAACTCACAAACTAACTCAACCTAGTAAGAAACCCCTAATTCCACACACCAAGTGCTAGCGCCCAGACACTGTATTAATTAATAAATAATTAGATTTAGCACCGCGTCTTACTACCCGTTTGGGTTATACGATTTAAGTACTAATTACTCTAATGGATTAGGAATTGGGAAGGTTGAATTAGAGTAAGTGAACCCGCATTTGCGTGGAGGGAGAGTGGAAAACCGTTTGGGAAAAACCACCCCCAGTTCACCCGACCGAGATTCGAACCTCGACTGTATTAATTTAATGGTACAACAAACCCGTGAATTTATTTGGTGTACAGCGTTATACTATCCGTTCGAGCTATCCGCATATATACATGGGCCAGGGATGAGAAAGGTATGTTTTAGAAGCGTTGTGCACACATCTACGTCGAGAAAGTGGGAATCAATATAGGAAAATACATCTCAGTACATCAAGACGGAATGAGACCAGTGACCTCGTCACTATCGGCCAGCCAAAGAACATCAGATGGACTCCTATCGATGTGTATGAGCCTACATAGAAATAGTAAATAAACATATCAGGAGCTCGGAGGAGAAAGAGCGAATATGAAAACATATGGGTGTTTTTTTTTGTAAATATATAATAAAAGCACGGAAAATGCGATGGTAAAACTTTTAGACTAATATTCGCCCTTGTTATTGTGAAAATCACGTTTGAACGTATAATATCTCAACAAAATCTGTGGAGAACTAGCCGGGGGGAGCTAGGGCGAATATGAAGCTCCCTTTGTCATGTGTATTGCTCTAGGGCAGCTTATCAGTGCTAGGTTCACCCTTTCTCCTCGGAAACACTAATTATTCTAGGGATTTTTCTATACTGAACATTAAAGGATTATTATTTAAGATGAAAAAAGGCATTAACCAAACATGATGGTAAATTGAAAAACTACATCTGAACATTGGGAATCGAACCCAGGACCTCTCATTTATATCCGGTGAACTTCACTGTCTGTAGATTAAATTGTTTGTACAAGTGTTCACTTACTTTCACCATAGTATTATTATTATTATTATTATTATTATTAGCACCGCGTCTTACTACCCGTTCGGGTTGTACGCACTTACGCTAATGTGTAATGGTAGGGTGATTGTGAGATGAAATGGAGGACCTACAGTTTAGCGTGGAATCCGAACCACGGTGGAGGCCTGGCATTCCACACATTCACAAGATATCTTGTCAGAGGTGAAGGAAGGGCTTGGTAATCAGATAAATCTGTGCCGGGACCAAGGATTGAGCCCCGGCCGCCAGCACAGAAGTCTGACACCTTTCCCCTAGACCGCCAGGTCACCCCTTTCACCATAGTAACTGACATGTTTTGTAAAATTGTATTCAATTACTAGTGCAAAAGTTTGTTTACAATTAAGAAAGATAGTCAAATTTGGTAATTTTTTTTAATATTGTGATAAAAAAATTGTAGCTAAGACACTTATTTTTCAATTTTAGTTTACATATTCTTTTCCGTATTCGCCCTTTCTCCTTCGAACTCCTGATATATCTATATATCTCTGCATCACTTGGACTCGATCAAGGGTCTCCTAGATACGTGGTTAACATATCCTAACTATATATAAAATGGAATGGCCCCCGGGCAAGAATACATTTAAACGTGGGGCTATTTTCATATTCAGACTTAGCACGTCTCAAGTGAGGCTCGTTACTAAATACAAGGAGACACCTAAAGTCCATTCACCGTAGGAATTGTTTTCTGAAAGGCCTTCTTCCCTACCAGAAATCTATTATATAGTAGGATATTGGTTGGAAAAAAGACCTTTCGGAGATTAATTCCTACCGTGAATGGAGTACCTACCCGCTTCGGTGGTCGCATGCTCTAAAGTCTAACGCTCGTGTTAGACCGGTTTGCCGATGACGGAAATATCGTGGTTAGATCCCTGTCAGGTCTACTAAGGATGATTTTTCCTAAATGGTTTTCCACTCTCTTTCTCTCCACGCAAATTCGGGTACATTTTCTCTAAAATCAGCCTTAGTCATCCCTAATTGATTAGCGAAATTAATAATAAGTGAACAATCCGAATGGGTAGTATGGCACGGTGCTTAAAAAAAAGGACTCTTACCTAAACTCTAATGGAATGGGCCAGATTCATATGCGAAATTGGCCCATTCCATAGTCTAAGTAAGTGTCGTCTTTCATTTAGTATCGAGCCGCACTTGAGACATACTAAGTGTGACTAATGAAAATAGATCTAATGTGTGACTAAACCAAGTGTTTCGTAGCATTGAAACTAAGCTGTAAAGTAAACTTTTTAAACAAAGTGTAAGACATTAATTAATAAATATACCAGTCTCACATGATCCAGGAGTGATAAGTTTGAGAAGGGACAGTATATAAAGTGACGTCACTACCAAAGACAAATTCAGTAGAGGGAAAGTGGTTATACCAACACTGTCTAGTAGTAATAATTAATTTTGTTAAGTTGTAGCGTTTCTATTGGTGTCACAGGGACAGGGGATAGGTATGCGCAGTTTAGTAGTAATAGGTATATAGAGGTGCTGTTTTTCTTAAATGACATCACAGATACAGATAGATGTTAGTCGCGTACATATCAAGGGGACTGGTTAGGCAAGCTCAAACGAGGATTGATAATTCTGAGAAAGTACAGTGTCTAAAGTGAAGACATGGTTACAAATAATTAATGTTTGTCATGTCTGAAGTATGGTCACCAGCTAGACACGCTCTTTCTTGAAGCAAAGTATGTTGATAACGAACAAGATCTTTTCCCAAACCAACATGGCGTCTTTCGTGCCGTATTAATCTAGCAGTATTAGGGGTTTTTTTAATAGGAAGAAACTTTTATAAAATACAAACTTTTTTGTGGTCAACATGATATCATATTCTACAATATTATTATTTTATAGGTATTGATGAAATATATCAAAATTTACAACTGCAGATCACATGATTCGACGTATGAATACGTGAGAGTAGATCTATAGTCCATTCGGCCATAGAAGTGTTGGTAACTGATATCCAGCAGAAGATGTAAAAGCGGTAATAAGAAAAATTAATTAAAAACAGATTGTTTGTCGTGAAAGTTAATACTGTCAAAAGTGACAACCAATCAATATAATCATGGTCTTTCAGATCATATAGTTTGGTGAATAGCTACATAAGAGTAGATCTGGTAACATTTTCTAGTCGCCAGTGGCAACCACTCCTATGGCGAATATACTATAGTTACTTTTCTAGCTGTCAGAAAAGCCCTTATATAAACATTTGATTGTAGTTAATCTCTAGTTTAAATTCTCCCGCCAATGAACACACACGGGCTCGATAGTTAGTTCGATCGGATTGTTCTTAGCGGGCTCATGTAGTCGCCATTATAATCCCCGGTTAGGCTCAACTAAAAGCCACGGCGCATGAAGTGACCTAAGAGAGGGATTGGAAACACGCAATTAGCGTTATTATCGTTTTATAAACACTTAGCGCCAAGCTTGAGTCATTAACATATGTGGTATCACTCTGTATCCAGTAAGCTTCGAGATGTTATTATTAACTGGCAGAAGTACCTAGCGTTGCATGGTTACCCCTAGCGACGTTTTAGGTTGTTGTTTTTTTGTTTCAAACGTCTAGAAATAAAAACTCCCTCGTTCTAATTCTTTCGACGCAGTTTTTAATTAATTTACTAAATATAATCAAAATTTTAAAATCCTGGCTTCTCGGTGTATCTGTTCGTTTATAGAGGCTATTAATTTTTAAATTTCAGACCTTTGAATGAGACAGATATCATTCAATGCTCTTGAAACAAACAACCTCTTCATTTTATTTCCTTTAACACAGTTTTTTTTTAAACTAAGTATAATCAAACAGTTTAAATTTCAACTTCTAAGTACACATGTTTGTGCACAGGGGCTATTAATTTTTAAATTGCAGCCCCTTGCGTGCGGTAGATATCGCGCAACGAGCATGACAGATAGGCACACATATATACATACACAAACTCTTAATTTTATTAATATAGAAGATAGGTAGATAGATAGATATAAAAAGCATAAGTATAAAGATTTTGAATATAACCTACACCTACATTTTATTTTAAAAGAGGCCTTTCAATGGTGTTTTAGGCTTAGAATATATTTTTTTAAACCATAAGCACCGATTGGATTTCAGCTTTGACTGTATTCAAGGGGACATCTTAATGCAGATTACCATGTAAAAAAAACAAAAGTGGTTCGGGCTATACAATAAATAATAGCGAAATAAAATAAATTCGTTTGAAGGACCTAAATATAAATCATAATAACTTTTGTTGTATGACATGAAACAAACTGCCGTTGAAATCTAGTTTTTAATCTTGATTAATGTTCTGATTCTACACGTTGATTACTCATTCGGTATTAATGGGCGCAGTCTGAAAAGCACGCACGGATATCGATATTTAGATGTGGTGTTTCAACAAACTTTCATTAAATTGACAGGAAGAATCATCATTAAAAAAAATACGCAGGGTAATCTCATGTAAATAAAAATGAG
>CABEEJ010002346.1:81438-94731 GCA_901482245.1 Timema douglasi | reverse complement strand
TGAACTACGCTCATTCGACTAGATTGGAGCTGTAAATTACTCTCAGACCAGAGGGAAATGTGGAACTGAAAAGTTGTCGATTCAACTTCCAATAACAAGGACGGACACTTGAGGGGTAAAGTGTTTATAGACAGATATTTTGAAGTGGTGTTGGCTCTGGAGGGGGCTATGTTCAGAATTCGATACTCCGCCCTCTCATAGACGACATAGTATACTGGTGAAATATGGGGACAATTTTACTTTAAAGATTATACAAATATAGTCACTAAAGTTCAATCGCTAATATTGAATATTAAACCATTATATGACAAAATAATAAACATTGATAAAAAAATAAAGCTAACGTAGCCTATGCCTATCAAAAATAAATATAGAGTAACCAGCTTTTATAAAAGGTCACACACTATGGTTCAATTATATCATCTGTAAAAAATTAAATTATCCTTCAAAATGTACACAATCTACAAAAAGTGACGTAATATACCCACAATTACACAATCTGGTAAAATTGATACTATGCCAAAAACTATAAACTCTCCATAAAATTATGCAATCTTCTAAAAATCACTCAATGTGAGAAATATGAAAAAATAAGCCAAAAACTATACAATCTACCAGAAATTGACATAATATGTCAAATACTACACAATCTGGCAGAAAATGACACAATCTACCATAAAAGACAAACTACAAATTGCTAAAAACAACACAATATACCTAAAATGGTACAGTGTACTAAAAATGATACAATCTACTTAAAATGACAGATTTATAATGCTTGGCTTGGCGTATGAATGCAATATATTAGATTTAGAGACTTTTTGAATACCAAGATTTAGGGTGGCCTGGTGGTCTAGGGGTAAGGTGTCAGACTTCTGTACTGAGGGTCCAGGGTTCAATCCTCGGTCCTGGCACAGATTTATCTGAATGCCAAACCCTTCCTTAACCTCTGACAATATGTGTATTAATCACAACTTGTGAATGTGTGGAATGCCAGGCCTCCACCGTGGTTCGGATTCCACGTTAAACTGTAGGTCCTCTGTTTAATCTCACAATCACCCTACCATTACACATTAGCGTAAGTAAGTTTAACCCGAACGGGTAGTAAGACTCGGTAGTAATAAAAATATCAAGATATTCCGATGGAAGAAATTAAGTTATTTCAGGAGAAAATCGCATTAAAACATATAAGTTTTCTTATAGTATCTTTTGATTAACAAGGATCTTTCAGTTTTATCTTAATTAGTGGCTAAATTATTGAGATGGTATTATTTTATGGTAGGCTTTTTAATACCTGTTAAGGTATCTACAACTTATTAGGGTTCACAGGATGATAAAAGGGAATTTTAAATATATACACCCTTTTTTTATAGCGGGTGAAAAAATCCATCCATTTATAAAATTATTTCGGTGCATCCAGTTGGGATTTAAATCGAATCCCATCCTTTAGGCTCAGGAGTTTAGCAGACCAGTTGACCTCAATGACGATACTGTTGATAAAATAGTTTTGACATATTCCGAAGTGAATTGCTTATTGATGTAATATACACTATTAGTATGCTCCATTTCACGGCCGCTGGATACTATATATTAATTAATTATTAGTTAGATATAATATTAAAAATATATCGAACTCATTATGTTTGGTAAAACCTCAAGGACTGTAGGCATAATCAACTTATTTTTAAATTAATTAAATTCGGTAGTCTTTACACTTTTTACTTTCTCGTAAAGAGAAAGTATTGGAATCTTGAAAATGTTCAACCTCGAGATTGTGATAAAACTTTTCGTTTTATGTATTCCCGAATATAAAAATGTAGATTTTACTTCATATTTATATATTATAAAGCTATACCTTATGATATGTTTTATTTTATTTTAACAGTAGCCCTTAAATTAAGGGTAGTTTACAAATGAGAAACATACTTCTAGTTTCAAATTTTCCTAAAATGGCCCTATATATTTTCTTTTAAAGTGATAATATCTAAGGAGTTTTGTTTGGCCACACAAAAAAACACTGCATACTATATTTTTATGTAAGTATTCGTTTAAGGGGGGTTTACTAAAGAGTGATTTTTTTTTAATTCAAATTATTTCTAAATTTAATTTAATGATTTTGTTTAAAATGTATATCTGGTGATGTTTTACATGACAAATTAAATTTTGATTTGTTTTTCGGAAATATTAATTGTTTAATATTTGCTTAATGATAACGGTTTTTTTGTGTTTGAAATGCCTCTAACAAATTCGTTTAAAATTGCTATCTAGTAAGTTTTTTACAATCTACATAATTTTCATATACATGTTTTTCTTCTTAAAAATAATTTTATAGTAGATTTTTATAAATTATCTTTGATTTTTTAAACTAGATACAATGATTTTGTTCAAATTGTGACTCTGGGTCTATTTTTACATGATTAATAATGTATGTTTATTTTTCTAAAGTAAGTAATTTAAAAGTATCCTAGTTAATAAATTAATAAATGACAAAGTTAAAATGTTTTGAAATTTTTTTGAAAATCGTCTTGGATATTCAGTTCAGAATGGATATCTGGAAATTGTTTTTCATGATAAATAAAAATCTTTTTCCTATTTTTGATAAATTATCTTAAAATTAGTTAGTAAATATTTGAATTTTGAAAATTTGTTTAAATATTTGAAAAATTTTGCTCAAAAGAGATATATATAATGTATGTATATATTAAGCTTAATAGTATTCATTGTGATTAACAAGATGATGTTGTTTTTTGACGAACACTTACTCAAAGCTAGTTTACTGAAAACCTACTTTTGAAAATTTTGTTCCAAGCTCACAGACAAATAATATACCCAGGCACTCAGCCTCCAGGTTAAAATGATTGTGCTCCTTTTGGAATCTTGAGTCCTTCACCATTAGGATCGCTACGTTCAGTCTTATTGTCACCCAGCAGTAACACTTGCGAAGCCCAGTGTTGAAGGACTCAATCTGGTAAAAGTAGTTCAGCTAACCCCCCGTAAAGTTGAGAGTCTGTTTCTATTATTTGTCTGTGTCCTATCTATGATACAATATTATGAGAAATTTGTGCCATTGTGTCGTACTATTTATTTTACTAGTGCGCATTATTTTTCCGCCTAACCTCGCGCCTTCCATCCTATGTAAAAAGAAGTGGACCGGGCATATTCTTACCTCGAAATTTATGAAACCTCTAACTATAGAGATTCTTTAATCAATTATATGCAAAGATTTTGTATTTTCTAATACAATAAAGTCACGATTATCCTGCCTTCAACTATCCAGACCTTCGTATTATCTGACCCTGTTCGCGGTGTTAACAAGTGAATTTTAAAATAAACAAACCAGTACATATCCACTAGTAATTAATAAAAAATCGATTGCAAACTCCTTACAACTGTTACATTGGAAACAGCAAAGCATAACTGTTATGCATGTGGTTGGCGTATATTTGGCTGGAAACAGAAGCTGTGTCAAGGGAGGTGTAAATAGCAGAACTGTTTTAATTTGGCTGGAAACAGAAGCTGTGTCAAGGGAGGTGTAGATAGCAGAACTGTTTTAATTTGGCTGGAAACAGAAGCTGTGTCAAGGGAGGTGTAGATAGCAACACTGTTTTGATTTGGCTGGGAACAGAAGCTGTGTCAAGGGAGATGTAGGTAGCAGCACAGTTTTGATTTGGCTGGAAACAGAAGCTGTGTCAAGGGAGGTGTATGTAGCAGCACAGTTTTGATTTGGCTAGAAACATAAACTGTGTCAAGGGAGGTGTAGATAGCAGCACTGTTTTGATTTGGCTGGAAACAGAATATGTGTTGAGGGAGGTGTAGATAGAAGCACTGTTTTGATTTGGCTGGAAACAGAATATGTGTCAAGGGAGGTGTAGATAGCAGCACTGTTTTAATTTGGCTGGAAACAGAAGCTGTGTCAAGGGAGGTGTAGATAGCAGCACAGTTTTGATTTGGCTGGAAACAGAAGCTGTGTCAAGGGAGGTGTAGATAGCAGCACTGTTTTGATTTGGCTGGAAACAGAATCTGTGTCAAGGGAGGTGTAGATAGCAGCACTGTTTTGATTTGGCTGGAAACAGAAGCTGTGTCAAGGGAGATGTAGGTAGTAGAACAGCTTTGATTTAGTTGGAAACAGAAGCAGTGTAAAGGGAGTTATAGTTAGCAGCACTGTTTTGATTTGGCTGTAAACAAAAGATATATCAAGGAAGATTTGCCCGAGGCGTAGCTAGATGAGACAACCCCATAGTGAAAATTATTTACACTCGGATTCCGTACATCCGATTTTTCCGTAATCCGGCTGGGAATCCCACCACTTTAGGCAAGATAGTCGTGACTCTATTTTTTTAATGCATGATTATTAAATTCAGCAGTGCCACACTAGACCATCTCATTTTTATTTTTGTATACATCGGAAAAATTAGAACCCTACCGTGAATACAACTAGAGAGAGACCTTTAACTTGAAACCCTTGCATGTAGATTTTTGATAATTTTAATAAACAGGTTATTTGCACTTGGCACTTCCGATCACGACGTAATCCGTATTAGGGAGCTTAACGTCAACAGATGTACAGCTTCCTTCCCAGGATTATTCGCCCACCTCTAATCACAACTAAAGAGGATTAACTCCTGCTCACTTGTAGGATTAGTAACATTGGGGCCTGGAAACAGGGTGGGGGGTTTCTATGCTCAATCCCGTAAATGTGGTTACGATGTCTAAAACGTTAACCTCATATGGTCTGGTTTGCCTGTGAGGAGGAGGAGGTCGGGGTTAAGATCCCGGCCGGGTGTTCTTAGATATTTTCCCCCATGAGAAGATGACACTCTATCCCCCAGAAAATGTGAGTAAATATTTTTTCTAAATTATTCACTTCTCATCCCTACCCCTCAAGATGGCATTGAAAGGAAGAGCTGTGTTTAAGCAGTCTCTATGTAAAAAAAAGTTTTTGTCAAAATAAATCAAATATTGCTCCATTAGAAACATTTAGTTTAATTTTATTCACATGATGACATCAACAGTTGTTGAATATCTGTCATAAGTATAGTGACATTAGATGTGACACTTTTAAATGAAGAAAAAAGAGTGGTCATTAAATTCCAGGACACTCTTGACAGATATTCAACAACCTGTTGAAGTCACCATGTGAATAAAATTAAACTCTGTTTCTACAGGAGGATTATTTTATTTATCTTGACCAAAGAAAGTTTTTACATAAAAACTGCAAAAAATATTACCTTTTCTCGTTTCCCCTACACTCCAGTTTTAGGTGTAACTAAGACATTATTGGTATTATGATGTGGTACATACACACACACAACTGATTTATCCTATGCTTCACGTATGCGTTTATTTAAATTAATAGGTTAGGATCGAGTAAGGTATGAGTTAAAAAAAAATGTATTCGTATTTGCTTCACGAGAGACCAATAAATAATTTAGTAAGAAACACCTCCGTCCATCCGGACGGGAATTTGACCCCAACATACCCATTACCGGAAAACCAAACAAAATTAAACTGACGCTAAATACCCTCTTTCTTGCCTTCTAAGGCCCTACTTATTTAATAACCTTTTGTTAAACGTGTCGATAAAAACTTATGAGTCATTAAGGCTTCTGGTCCCCGCTTCAGTGTTTGAATGGTCTAAGGCGCCATTTTCTCAATAAACTGTGCCACAGAGGAAAGAAAGGGTGACTGGAATTCATATCGTGGTTGAGTGGACTCTAATGTTATTTTTGACTCAAATGATTTTCCACTCTCCTTCGACCAGTGGCGGCTCGTAGCTAAAATTAGTGGGGGTGCTGCTCCAGAAAAATTTTAAACTTTGTTTTAAAATTGTGTAAAAGAAAAAAAAACATGAAAAAAAAGAAAAAATTATTCAGGAACTTGATAAAATCTTAGCCAAAAAAATCCAACTTTTTACATACTTAATACTTTAACTTAAATTGTTACAGTTCAAGCTGGATCTATTCATTTAAAAATGAAATCCATTCTTCTTGTTTTATTTGCGCAAAAAGTTCAATAATTTTCTCCTTGATCTCTGGATGATAATTGAGGAAATTTTTCTCCATTGAAAGTACTGCAAGTGTATTCAGTCTTTCAGTTAAATAAAATAACTGAAAAAATGAATCAAATAGAATATCTGGAACCAGAATAATAATCTAATTCTATACTCTTTTATACGTTATCACATTCTAGAATATGGTACACTTTTTAAGCATAATACACGCTGAGTAAAAAAAAAAATCCTTCCTTCATCACGCCAGAGCTGGCACTGCGAGAGCAACAGTGCTCTCTCTACTAAGCAGTCCCGCCTTCCTCCCCACCCCCATCCTATGCGCGCATGTGCACAGCAGTCAAACACCACGTCGCTGGCACTGTGAAGCACACAGTTCCATACAAAGATTTTATTATCTTTTCCATAAACTGGGGGATGGCTACTGAAGTACTGGCATTAAGCTTAAGGAATATATATTATACTAGAAAAATAAAGAAAAAATTACTATGCTCGAACACTCCCGACTTTGCTCGAACACTCCCGACTATTTTAGAAAACTCTCTACTATGCTCGAACACTCCCGACTATGTTCAAACACTCCCGACTATGTTCGAACACTCCCGACTATGTTCAAACACTCCCGACTATGTTCAAACACTCCCGACTATGTTCGAACTCACCCGAAATAGTTATCTTCCTTGTCTAATAAGAGTAGTAATTTGCCAATTCAAGGTACATTTGTATATAAATGAAATACTTTTTTCACCTAACTTATAAAGCAAAAATAGTTTATAATATAGCTTAAAATATGTATTTATTTTATAAGTTAACTATATAAAATTTAAATCTGTATGCCATTTTTTCTATTTAAGTAATTTTATATTTCTCGTCATCTGGCCGTTGCCAGTTTCCCGTGGATCGCGGGTTAAAGATTCCTGATCTAAGGCGTCACCCTCACAATAGACTGGACTGCTGATGATTGGGATATTGGGATTTGAATTCCGGTATTCCGGTCGTGTATACTGAGGGTGTTTTTGTTCCTAAATGGTTTCTCACTCTCCCTCCACACATATAAATTTGGGTACACTTCCTCTAAATACAACTTTCCTCGTCCCTAACATGACTAGCATAGTGAATGCCTATGCATATTCCCAAACGCGTAGTAAGACAGCGTGCTAGAAATAAAAGTTTAACACATACCCACGATTGGAAATATGTTGAACAATTTCTCTCCATCGAAACACCTTGTCACTTCTTTATATCTCATTTTATAAAATGGTTGAGGACACGACCTGGTATGATAAGTCCTTCCACCAGGTACTTAAATTTAAGTAAATTAGTCGTGTAAGACGCTCGGGCAAAGTCTGCTATAGCTTTTACCGCTAATGATAAAGTTTGTGTTGCCTTCTTGAAAACCAAGTTTGAACACTTCAAAATGTTTGGGTCTTGTGTATTATTTAGTACAGTGGTTCCCAACGTGGGGCACATGTCCGGATACTTGGGGATACGCGAAACTATTTGATTTTTGCGGATTTTCTTCTATATTTGACCTTGAGAAAATGATTTCCATTTCAAACCTAAAATAGTTTTTATAATTATTTATAAATTAATAGATGAATTAAATGTGTTTGTTTTTATTTTAACTTTTGCTTTTAGAATGTAAAATTATCTGCACTCCTTATTCAGCTTATTATCACATTGTTTTTTAATCCTATTTATTTTCAATTGCATGAAATAAATCAGGAAATAACTATTACTGTAGTAGCTAAACATTCTGATAAAAATTAAGGGTACAATTTATGTAAACGGGCTGCCAAGGGGTACGCAAGCGAAAAAAAGTTTGGGAACCTACCTGAACCAGAATGGAATGGGCCAGTTTCCTATGCAAGAACGGCCCATTCCATTTGAGTTTAGGTAGGTGTCGTCTTTTATTTAGTATAGCGCCGCACTTGAGGCGTACTAAATCTGACTATGAACCTGGCCCTTTATTTGCCAACAGATGGAAGATGCGCAATTAGTATGAATATATTGCAGGCTGACACCATGGAGCTATGTATAATCTTAATACATGCAGCTATACATACATACGTAATCATGCCGTTCCCTTACGGGATAAGCAATAAACTGTGCATATAGTTCAAAAAACAACTTCGTAATCAATCCATTCCCACTTACTTTCTCCACACTTCCTTATCCTTGCATACACCTAGGCACACATGCTCTTTTATTCTTAAAACTCCTAATATCTCTCTTTTTCACATAGTCATCTACAACATTTAACCACGTATTTTATAACCTACCCCTTACTTTCGACCCACACACTCTACCTTCACATATTTGTTTCGTCACTTGAGCCACACTCATCCTCTCAACATACCCAAACTAACGTAATAATCTTTTTTCACATTGACCTATTGGCTTCTTTTACAAAACGCACTCCTTCAGGACCCATTCATTACTAATTCTCTTCATTCGAGTTTGTCAACACACATTTATTATATATCTCATTCCAACCGCATTCACCTTGCTCTTGTGTTTCCCCTGACAAACCCGCGCTTCACATCCATAAAACAATGTTGGCGTTAACACATTTTTATATACTGCTGTCATTGCCTCTTTCGATACCACTTCATTCTTTGCAATAGTCCACATACATACCTCAGGATATTTAGTGTTCAATGTGGCCCTTATGACCGAACGAGTTTGATACGCCTGCCTTATATAATTTATATTTAGAAGAAGTGTACCCACATTTGCGTGAAGGGAGAGTGTAAAACCATTTTGTAACAACAACCCCCCACCCCCTAGTAAACCCGAACGATATTCGAGCTTTGATCTCCCGGTTTTCGGCAGTCTTAGTCTACTGCGAAATAATTCTGAATTTAATTCCTTTTTTTTAAATGTAAATACATTAAATAATACTCCTAAATTTAATTGACTACCTTTAAAATAATCATACTTGAATTTAAGTTAATTTAATTGATTAAAACACTCACAAATTAATTCTAAAGATTTTTAAATGTAGTTACGTTAGATAGTACTCCTAAATATAATTCACTAGGTACTTTTAAAATAACCGTATTTGTATTTAAGTTAATTTAATTGATTAAAATACTTGCAAATTGATCTTAAAATTTTTTTAAATCAAACTAGATTGGTTAGTACCTCCGAGTTAGACCACGCGGCCATCGAACCGGGTTAGAACACTGTTGAAATTAATTACCTAAATCCCAGCCGTATTATAGTTATAAACAATATTTTTAAACTAAAATCAATTAATTATTTTATTTTCATCATAATTAGTAATTTTAGGTTGAAAAAAGTAGTTTGACTTTTTATTTTAATGAAATAATCTATTTTATTTCTACTGTTTTTTTTGTCGATTGGCTTACAAAATTTCTAGTTATGAATTCGTTTCTAAAGTTTGGAGTCGATTGAATTATGCTTTGTGTCAAAATAACTTTCCTTCAAATTTGTTTACATTTATTTATAGATTATGTCTAAAAAACAAATTTCTCGTTAAGTTAAAAAGTCTATACAAAAAAAGGTTAGGCAATAAAAAAAATCTGTTTTTGTATAGCTATATGTTTAATACACAAAAGGGTATGGTAACAATCGTTGCTCTGTACAAAACAATGGGTGTGCTCTTTTGCTTTTGACAAGTATTTTGTATTGTAATAATTTCATACAAGACCTATTGAATAATTTATATTTGCATGTTAACGTGAGTATCCATATTTTAATATTTTTCTCTTCTGGAATGTAAACATAGTTTTTGTTCGTTGCAAGCATATAATCTAGACTGGCAGACACCTGTATAATGGGGACCTTTAGAGGGGAAAAACCGTGACCCTTCTATTGTCAATTAGGCCAATAATTATTTACATCTCACGCAGTTTTTGAAACAAGAGCACCGGAACGGTTTTTTTACCGGGGATGGAGGGGCTAAATGACGTTATTTCACTAAAATAGGGTGAGTAAAAAAAGTACACAAACATATAGCTCGTCTATGGTGGGAGGGTATGTAAGTAACAACAAAAGGTTCTTTATTTCAAACATTGGCTGGAAATGTTATTATAATCGTTTGATAACACCTTTTTTTATTGATAATAATATAGTATTACTAAGCAAATAAAAATTATGTATAACTAGGTTGACACTAGTTACTTTCAGCCAATGTTTGCAGTAAATAATCTTCTGTTAGCTGTCACCTATAATCTCATCGTAGATGAGCTGTACTAATTTTACTAACGTTTTAGGGATTAGTAATGTTTAAGTAATAAGAAATGCACTTGAATTTGCGTGGAGAGAGAGTTGAAAACCATTTGGGAAGAGTCCTCTTCAGTGCACCCAATTGAGATCGAACACCAATCTCCCCGTCCTCGGCAGTCTAGTTTACTGCGAGAGTAGCGCGTTAAACCATGCGGCCACTGAAGTGGGTCTTTCGGGTGTTGAATACATAAGCGCAGAAGCTTTTCGTTCTTGTGATGTTTGACACTTGCGAATACTCTAATTAGAGGGTCTAGACGATGCGTTGGAGTAATTAAGTCCTTGGACTTGAGCTTTCAGCACCTTGACTAGTAAAGTCAAGGTCGAGCGTTGGTCCGTTCGAGCTTAGTACTGGAATCGAATGGCGGGGATGGACCTTTACCCGGGGGGGCCAGGTATGACTAGCACTTAATATAACTGTATCGATATGTTTACTAATATTTGACTACTGACACTAAATCTGATCTTATTTTAATCATTATCTTAACATATACTACCATCACAATTTGTCATTGTACTATGTATATAATTACTATCAAATGAACACCAAACATCCAAGTTCTACGCGTTACAACTCACTCTTAGCCTACTATCTTCTCTTTAGGGCTTAGAACAATAATCTTCAAACAAGGACCCGTGGGCCACTTACGGCCCGCCGGTTCATAAAAAATATAAAAAAATTCAAGAGAAAAAATTACAAATACAGATTTATGTTTATAATTAAATTAATACGTATTTTAAATTATTTTATAAACTATTTTTGCTTTATAAGTAAAAAAAACGTTTTTATACTAATGTACCTTGAACTGACAAATAACTATTCTGGTAGACAAGGGAGAGAATACTGTTTTGGGAGTGTTCTAGCGTATCCAGGAGGGTTCGGACATAGTCGGGAGTGTTCGTGTTATCTCATCACTGCTGAGACACTCGAGACAATAAAATAAAATAGCACATTAAGTGCTCACTCCTAATATTGTCGGTCCAGTATTGCGAGCCAACAAGAGACAGAAAATCTGGCCCTTGGACATAAAAAGTGTTGAAGACTCCTGCCTTAGACCATCCTGAATGAGCTCTCGACAGAGTGCTTAAGTGAGGGTCAACACCTAGAGGATAGCGAACGTCATCGGATGTCGATAACTAGCATTTGGTGTTGACTGTACTGACGGTATGCTATCCATGTCACCAAAATGGCCCAATGTCACTCTATTGCTTTATTTACTTTTTAGGTACCACTTCTTACTACCCCTTCAGGCTTTATGCTTATGTACTAGTTACGCTAATGTGTTGGAGATGATTAAGGTTGAATTTAGATTGAGTACACTTGCGTTTTCATGGATAGAGAGTTTAAACACTTTAGAAAAAAAAGTAATTCTGTACACCCAACCAGGATTCTAATCCCAATCTCCCCATCATTTGCTGTCTGGTCCATTGCAAGAAGAATTAATTAAGCCATGGGACCACCAAAGTGGGTGTTCCTTTATTAAGGCTTATAACAAAAAATTATCATAATATTTCACGAATAGATTATATTTAGTATGGGATAAAATCTAGGAGATAAATTGAAAAACAAGCGCAAGGGATGGAGGAAGCAAAAATTTTCCAAAATAATGGTCTCTTGTGACACAGGTTTATTTAGTAAGCGGTTCTAGTGCTATCTTTCTCTCTCTCTCTCAACCTCCAACATTTCTATCGATCAGTCAGTCAGTGGGGAGATTCAGTAGGATGGCGGGAAACCAGCCTTCCACCTCACAAACAATAGCCGACCACTTCCAGTTTGCCTGTCTGTCTCTCCTTCCAATTCCCGGCCACATTCTCTCTCATCGTTCGTCTACCTATATATATATTCTCTTTCTCTTTCCACATCTCTCTTCTGTGTTGTGGTTATATATTATGTGCTCATTATTGTTAGCAAGTCTTGCTCTTTCCTTTTCCCTTCAACTACTCTCTTCTCTTCAGGCTTTCCCCTGACCTCTTTATGTGTCCAACTGTCGACCCACGATGCATTAGAAAAGTTTATATATATATAACGTCACCCAGGAGTTTCTTAAGCGTGATCAAACTTAAGATTCCACAGAAACAATTTATCTATTATTTATGTTACCAACATCTTTGCTTTTTTCTTCAGTTTCTCGTTCACCCCCTCACTGTTTTCTGTATTTTCCCTTTCCTCTGTACGTTCTGTATTTCCCTACGGTCATGGCGACCATTTACTAGCGATGGGGTGGGTTTTTGACAATTTTCCCACCCCATACCTATAGTGGTAATTTTCAGGCCGCAAGGCCGCCAAATCCTTTCATGTTGTTATTGTTCGTATCCCTATGTCGTGTCCGTTTTCGAGAGCCCTTCGGGGCTGGTGTTAATGTTTGTCCTTTTATGTTTCCCATGTTTTATTCATGTTTTCATGTTTATGTTTACGGATTAATAATAATAAAACCATATAAACAAACAAACAAACTTAAGATGTGTAAAATTTAATATATGTATTATTTGCTGTACTTTAAATCTATATAAATTATTATACTGGTACTTTAAATGTAATATATTAAATGACTTTTTAAAAAAAAGCACTGTTGATACTGTATAGACCTCACACTGTCTAGAAATTTAAAATGAGGCCCTAAGCTAACTTCAAGTTGGACAGCCCTGATCTATGGGGTGGTGTAGTGAGAGGTCTACCCTACAGTTCTTAGTCATCCCACTGGGTCAACTTCGATCCACCACCACGAGAGGCAGCACCAGCGTGGTATTGTCCAGACAACTCGACAACTTGTAGCTCGCTTCGTTTCTTTGCCAGCTGTTTGCTAATAAAATGGACAGTAGGGTTAAGGTTGAAGTTGGGGAGGGAGGGTATTCTTGGTTATGCTTCAACTTAAAGGGTTTTGACCTTGCATATAGTCAATACTTACAGTTCAAATTGTGCACACCCACAGAGGATGAGAGGGTCAAATTATTGGATTTGTTTTTCCACAAAAATGCCATCGGCAGGGAGGTCTGAGTTCAAAGACCAGCTTGAAGTGCATTGGGGGGGGGGGGGG
>CABEEJ010002346.1:15505-81414 GCA_901482245.1 Timema douglasi | reverse complement strand
GCGATATAGGGTGGGTGTAATTCTACACACGGGATTTTCACTTAGGTTTTTCCATTCTCTCTTCAAGTGAATACCGGTAAATTTGAACTATGGTGCCCTTCTTTTCCCTGACGTTTAGGTTAATTAAAGTGATACGAATGGGTGTAACTTGTGATAGTCTTACTCCGCCATCGATACGGGCCGATCCGGTTAAATGGGGCACATATTTTTCAATATAGTCACAGATGGGACGAATTAAAAGTAAGATTCACCACAACCATGTAAAAATTGAGAAATCAGGTTGTTCAAGCTAACCTTTAAAACAGCACACTCTGTTTGAACAAATTTATCTAAAACACATACACATAACTACTAAGTTACAATTACCTCAAACGTAAATGATGAAAAAATTTCTAATTGAAGATGTAATACAAATTAAAGATAAATTTGACAATCCCTTTGTTTGACAAAATTGGCTGAATATCTGAACTCAATGCACATCTTATTTCGCCTCCAAATTGACATGAACAATCCTAGATCTATATTTTGACTTGATGAATCCCATCGTAGATAACGTTGATTCCCATACCCACGTTGAACCAAACATAAACAACCTTATCATCAGACAAGTTAGATACGCTTGTTCTGAAGTGTTGCTCTCGGAATAGACTGCAGATGACGGATAGATCGGGGATCAAATTCTGGTAAAATGTACTGAGGGTGTTTTTTTTCTAAGTGGTTTTCTACACCACGCGAATGGATTTACACTTATTCTAAATTCAACCTTCACTATCCCTAACATATTATCTTAAATTAATATGTAGGCCTACATTTTAAACCCGAACTAATAGTAAGATCTGGCGCGAAAAAAACTAGTGAAGGTGAGCTAACTAAATTTAAAAATCAAAATAACTGTTGTCACGTTGTAGAATTCATCAGGCTCACAATAGACTGGATTGTCAGATGAATAGGATGCTGAGGTTCGAATCTCGCCCTGGTACAATAGGGTTGGTTTTAAATGCACGAGATAACTGTGGGTGGTCTAATCTCTAAGCATGTGCAGCTGAATTTATTCTAACAACACTAATTTTCCCTTACCTCTTATTCGTAACGGTTGAACAACACCTAAAACTAATTTAAAAAATGTTTAGCTTAAATAAAATAGAACTATGTAAAAGTGAGAGAAAAACTAATGGTAATTCCTAGACTTCCGCTTTTGAAACTTGAAGCTTTGTTAAAAATACATAGGAGGATTATGTTTGAATTCAACTTAAACGTTTTTCATTTAAATTACCTAATGAACGAGTTATTGATAAATATGCTCCAAATTAAACAATAATCTACAATTAATATTGTATTTTTTATTAAAAAATCATTGAATATCAGATCACAATATAAAATCCACGAAAGAAAATTATAGCTAACCGAGTTTCCAAGAATGCGATTATATTTATGAAAGTTGTGATTAAATTGGTTGGAGTGAGAAAAAAGCAATATCCTGATTTAAAATTTAAAAATAATAACATTTCTTGAATATCTTCTTTTGTTTCTATTTGAATATCATATTGAAACTGTTTTTATTAATCCCATTCAAATTGATTCCAATGGAAGTTTCTTCGAATAAATTTACCAAAAATGAGTTAAAATAAGTGGTTTACCAATTATTATTATTTTAAAGATATTTTCATCAATGAGAATGCTCAAATACGTTCGCTTTTCTTGGGTGAACCATTTTTAATATGCATTTGTCTGTGTTTGTTATTTGTGTGTGTGTGTATATGTATATATATATATATATTGAAAAAACTAATATTTGAACAACCCATATCGAAAAAAACTAATATTTGAACAAACCAATATAAGAATTTGGCTCAATCATTGAAACCGCAAATATAAGTATAACCTAATCACCCAGTAGACTATATCAACCGGTCCCGTGGTATAGTGGTCAGTGCACCTATCTACGAACATGGGGTTGCCGGGTCCAATTCCCGACCGATGCCATAGATATTTTTCGTGAAAGGTAAATTATTTCAACGGTCACAAATGTTGGGTCAGTTAGGCTTAAAATCACTCCTTGCTCCACACCTTCATATTCACTATCATCACATCATCTCATTGCGGCTATATGTGTGGACAGACTCCATAGGTGTACCCTGGGGAAACGCTTTCTGCCACCAGAGAGGCTTGAAAGTCATCACACATGGGCAACCGTACTAATACATCTCTCCTGATAAAAAAAAAAGTCTGGAAAATTTACAATATTATGTAATATATTTAAAAAAATTTAAACAAAAAGATAAGATAAAAAAAAATTAATAAATGGTAAGAAAATCCACAAGGACTTTCTCGCTCTATTGTTTAAAAATGAAGATATTTACTCAAAATTCGTAATATAATATACGTAAGACATTTTCTGATTCACGGTTTTAAATTGTATAGTTTTATTTTTAAAGAATTAATGTTCTCATCTGTATGTTTGGACCGATAAGAAAGATCAATATTGGGTCCACTAGAGTCAACACTTCGTATTAAAATGTTGACTTCCTGTTAACATTTTTGGCATTTTATTAGGGGATGCACGCACATCTTATGGTTACCGCATTGGCCAGTAAAATATGTAATTATTGACTACTGAGTATAAAATAAGAAAGCTAGATCATTGCTCTACCAGAGGCGGATCCAGGACGGGGGCGTGGGGAGTGCGCGCCCCCCTTCAAGAAATTAAACCCATTAAATCAATGCTAGTTTTAATGTATCGTAATACTAACTCACTAACTATATTTCATTTTTTTAACGGTTATTGGTAATATTAATAAATTATTAATATACGGTAATTATTATAAATACTTAAGACAACCACATTAAGTATAAAAGTGGTGAAAATAGGCATTAATGAAATTACCCGAATTAAAGTTGCGCGCCTCTCACCTTGTTTCACAAACCTTGTTTAGTTTTAAATTTATTTTATCATTCTTATTATTACTATTTCAATGATTAATAATAAATACAGAACTTTAAAATAATTTATTTTTAAATAACGTGCTTTAAACAAAATCTTTGAATAATATTACACACATAACGTGTTAATATGGCTTAGTGGTAAAATTTCGATTTAGAATGAGAACTAACTAGCTCTACTATAGTGTGGAGTTAAAGTTCAATTGATCGAAATCTAAATAATTCTATCTATATGTCTAATTGATTGAATAGATAAAAAAACTATTTGGATAGTAATTGTTATAATGTTTAAACCTATTTATCTCTTAATAATCACTCATTATTGATGTTCTTATGGTTTGCTTTTAATAAATTTCAATACTAATTGCAAATTTCGAAATATACCCTTTATTGTAGGATTATTCTCAAGTTTTGCGTTACACTAGAAAATTACTTAAGGATTTACTCTTAAGTTTTGAAGTATTTTTATATCAACATTTTTTAAGGTGCTTCCCCCTCCCCCCCCTCCCCCCCACCCCCTACCCCCCACCCCAATTTCTTCCCCAACCCAATCCCAATGGAAGCAACCGCGTACTTCCCTGCCCTCACACTAAAATCCTGGATTCGCCCCTGTGCTGTACGAACATTTCTCCTGAGAGGTTAAAGGAAAAACATCAACTTCTAAATGTGGGGAATGCCAGGCCTCCACCGTGGTTCGGATTCCACGTTAAACTGTAGGTCCTCCATTTCATCTCACTATCGCCCTACGATTACACATTAGCGTAAGTGCGTATAACCCGAACGGGTAGTAAGACGCGGTGCTAATAATAATAATAATAATAATAATAATAATATCAACTTCTTGAAATACTTACTTAATTGCTTACTTTATGGTATTAGAGAATTATTGCATCAAAAATAAGTAGTATCTTTTTATAGCTAAAGCTCACAAAATTGTATTAATATATTTGCCAATATCTCAGAAACTATTGGTTTTATACAATTATATTTCATTTAAAAGTGATATATTCCTAGTAGTAGTACAATTTTGCAATAATAAGTTAATAAGTATCACAAATGGTTGTGGAAATACGGAAATTTCCACTTCCGTAAAGTAACTTAAAATTCATTTTCATAGTAAAATGAAATTAGCCAGTCTCTTTATAATCTTAATCAACACCTAGATACGAATTTTAATCAAAATCGTTATAGCCGATTTTAAGCAAATTTATATTTTCTCTTTTCACTTTTTATCAAACTACTCTAATTTTTGGGGTTAAAAAGACAAAAAGGCCTTGCAAAGACAACATTTTAGGATTTGGGGTTAATGAGACGTCGACATCCATCAACATTTCGGGTTAGATTTGTTTAACAGTCGCAATTCTTTACCTTTAGTGTTCGAAAAGCTAAAAAATATATATATATATTTACGTATAGCTTGAAAGTTATTGGTTTTATAAAAATATGTTTGGAATAAAATATCTTTATTATAAATAGATATACATATTTGCAATGATAAGTAATTTCATATCTCAAATAGTTTCGGAGATATGATAAAAAAAAATGGAAATTTACGCATCAGACCGGATCTATTAAGGTCATTTTGCCGAAATATTGAGAGAATACATTTTGTTTGGAATATTTATAAATGTTTTGAAATGAAATTTAATCAAAATTGTTTGAACCTATTCTGAGAAAATTGACCTTTTCTCTTTTTGCCCTTTATTAAACTACCTTTAATTTTAGGATTGGATATCCAACTCCAAAAACGCCTCTGGGCAACCTTATGAAAACCCTAGATACCAAGTTTTAGCCCAATCTGACAAATAGTTTAGGCTCTAGTTGGAGTTACAGACAGACGGAAATTCAAAAACCACTTTTTCGGATTCGATGGGTCATGCATGAAACGTCGAGATTCATAAAAATCTTGAGTTTAATTTTTTTTTTTAACGATCACCTGTAAGATAGTGAAAAAGTAAAAATATCCTGTATAGGTTTGTTACAAATGGTTACGAAAAAAGTTAATCAATTTTTCCTTATAATCCAGTCCATCCCACTTCAAAATTATAACATCAATTTCGGGAGGCCCCTGATAATCACATTTTGGTAAAGAGAGTGGGGTTAAGCAAAAATTAGGTCATGAAAATTAGTATCTATTTTCTTAGCTAGCTCTACGTAATTTATTAAGTTTATAATTTGATAAACTTTTAATAACAACGTGTGTGGCGAGAATAAATTAGAGAGGAGGAAAGGTAATATATTACTATTACATTGTAGAAACAAAATTTATGTGGTGAATAGAATCATCTATGAACTCTTGGATTACGTAGGGTTGTGTTTTATCAATGGAGTTTTTGTTTTTTAGCACCACGTCTTACTTAGGAACTTTTCAGGTTCAACGCATATGTTCTAATTACGCTAGGGAGCTAGGGACGAGGAAGGTTGAATTTAGAATAAGTGCTCCCCATTTTCGTGGAGAGAAAGAGAGAGTGTAAAAACACCCTCAGTACATCCAACCGTGATTCGAACTCCAATTCCTCCGTCAACGGCAAGTCCAGTTTATTGCAAGAGTAGTGCCTTAGACCAGATTTCGGCCACCTTTATGACATCGTGGATCATATGGGTTTTTAAAAAAAATATGGTGGGCTGGTTAAAAAATATATAGAGCGAAAAAAAACTTGTCTTTATATTTCTCAAATAGTAATTAGTTACGTTATGACTGATCGCGAGTTCATAGAGGATGGGAGGGCACGCACACATTTAAAAAATACGAGAGACGTTTACTATTCTATAACTAGCTAATTTAATAACATAGAATATAAACTATACAATTATTAACAAAAGATGATAGTTAATACATAGTAACTGTATCTGATAATAATAATAATATTTAGCATCGCGTCTTACTACCCGTTCGGGCTATACGCTTTAAGTACTAACTACTCTAATGGATTAGGAATTGTGAAGGGTGAATTAGAGGAAGTGAACCCGCATTTGCGTGGAGGGAGAGTGGAAAACCATTTAGGAAAAACCACCTCCAGTTCACCAGACCGAGATTCGAACCTCGATCTCCCCGTCCTCAGCAGTCGAGCTCAACACAACAAGTGCGTTAGCCAACTACGCCAACGAGGCGCGTAACTGTTTATGGGTAAGCTACCCTAACTCTACAACATCCTTGGATGAAGTACCGGACACAGCTGTACTGCTAGTCAGTCAGCTTTTCCCTGAATGAAATCCAGGTCATGAACCGCTGGGATTTATATTATCAATAGAGAAGACATTAACTCAAGACTAGGAAAGTACTCCTAAGCTAGGCAGCCATACTATGCACTTCTGTAGCTGTACACTCTGTTATACATGTTGGTCACCTTATGGCTCCCAACAGTTATAAGTCTATTTTTTATGAACACAAATTGTTTGTTCACTAAATATTCTGCGGTCCAGATAAAATCAATCTGCGGACCTTAGGTTGCCAACCACTGTCTTAGACCATATTGATTGCTAATTAATATATTATATTTAGAGACGATGGGAAACCATGTCTTAATTTTACTTTTGAATCCCGACTCTCGTATCCAAATTCGAATCTTAGAAAATATTATAAGCATACCTGTAAGAAATTCTCACATTCGGTATCATTTTATTTCTAAATACTCGAAGTTTCAAACGTATTATTCTGAATTCGCTTAAATATTTATATATCAATATGTATAGCATGTGTTATTAAATAATGTTACAGAGGTAGGTGCGAGAGTTTACTAAAGTCGACCTTGAATTGATGCTCTTCCAAGTGCGTTTGTAGCAGATTTTTCCAAAGTGTGATTTTATTATTATGACTCCAGATAAATTTTAGTGTTGTAACCTTAAAATTCACTCTTATTTTTCTATTCAACATCTTTAAGTAATTTTAACTCGCTAATAACTAGAAAATTGACATTAAATTCTAATAATAAAAACAATAAATCATAGACTTTAGGGAATTGGAAAGGAATGCAACCTTAGATCAGTAATTGTTAGGTTTTTATTGGAAAAAAAGTTTGGATAAAATAAATAAAATATTTCTTTGGTAGAGATGTTTAGTTTAATTTTCTACACATAGGGGTTTTAGAAATCTCAACAGTTCTTGATATATTTGTCACAATCATCGTGAAATTTGACCAGTAACTTTTTTTAATGAAGAGAATATATATTCTCAAATTGCATGATGCTCACGACAAATATTCAAGAAATTATTAGATTAATAGGTGTGGAAAATTAAACTAAACGCTTCAGTGTAAGAACAGTCTAAGGGGTTACTCTCGTGTTGGACTGGTCTAATGATGACAGGGAGACCGGCGTTCTATTCCCGGTTGGGTCTACTGGAAATGATTATTCTTAAATGGTTTCCAACTCAACTTCCACGAGAATGTGGGTAGTGGATTACCCCTAAAAATCTTCCTTCCTCATACCTACCCCAATAAAGTAATTATCATATATACGTGTAACCTCAACAGGTAGTAAGACGCGGTGATAAAAAAAAATAGAAATTTAGGGTGGCTAAAAAAAAGTTTTTTGTTATAAAAACTTCAAAAATCTGGGCCTTAACTCTAGTCTCACCTTAATCTAAGAGATGATTTTTACGGAAGTGCACCAGCCCTATCTTAGGTAATGAGTGAGAATTCCAAATGGAAAATTACCCATAATATATTTGACCAAGATTCTAACCCTAGTTTTTCCCCACCAACGGCAACCAAATTCAACACTAGTATAATACCTAAAGACATGCATGGATTGCTTCTACGCACTGTTTTACAACTTCAAGCGTATACTCCAAAAATACTTTCATTCCTAGACACATACATATGCTCGCAATGGTTGCGTGCACGCCACTGACATGTTTAACAAGCACAACCTCACACTATCAAGCACTCTTGCGCTAACCCACGCTTAAAGACAGAAAAATCAAACCAGTTTGGTTCCTGTCGAGCTCAAGCCAAAAGCCATCAATCACTCTCACACACACACACACACACACACACACTCAAAATGAACCGCCATGCATGTGAGTCTATAAACAACCTTCAGAGCTTATATCGTTCAACCACCGTATGTTTTAATGAAGCATTCACTTTTAATTGTTTACGTACTTAAGTACTGGCACACACTCACATACAGCAGTAATATTAACCGCGATAGTAATTGTACTTGATTAAATTACACACCAGGGAAACCAGACGAAAATGAGGCCCAAGTTGTTTGAGCGCAAGGGAGATAAGACAATTAATCATCGGATTCGTTTATTTCACCACAGAACGTAATTTTTACAAGAGATGTTTGCACCACATCAAAAATCCCACGTAATCCTTTCCGAAGAGAAATGTTGGAGCGGTGTTTTATGTTGTTTTTGTTGTTGTTGTTGTTGTTTTTTGGCCTTGTCTATGACCAAGATATTTGGTTAGGATTCGAGTGAGGTCAATTTTGAAGAATGATTGGTTCTTAAGACCCCTTTTCACGACACGATGAACTCAAAGATGAAGGCTATGAAGAAAAATATGTAATCTCGGGGGCTGGAGCCTAAATTCTGTAAGCTCTTAGTGAAGGAGTAAAAATTGTTTAGGGGGGGTGGGTGGGAGTACTTGAATGTCCATCATTCCTTAACTCCCCTCCTTTTTCCAAGAGAGGTGAGGAAAGTATCCAGCCAGGTATTTATGAGTCATTATTTCCTTCAAGTAAAGGAATAAAAGACAGAAATAACTTGATCTCAATAGCAGATAAGCTTCTTGAGTTCCAACTTCCAATGTTCAAACCACTCTGGATGCTAATAGTTTAAATGTTGCATTTTTTTTGTAGGTTCCTAACACATTTAAAAAATTTTACTCTAATTATATATTTTTTACTTTAAGGTTTTTTTAACTATCGAACACATTTTACAAGAATTGCTGATAAGTGGAAATACTCTTCATTATTAATACCTGCTTCATTGGCCGCATGGCTTAAGGCGCCACTCTCGTAATAGAATAGACTGCCAAGACGGTGAGGCCGGGCCTCAATTCCGGTCAGGTGTACTGATCGTGGTTTATCCTAAATGATCTTCCACCCTCCCTTCCACACATTAGAGTAATTTAGCAGGTCTACATAAGTGCATAACCCGTATGAGTATTATTATTATTATTATTATTAGCACCGCGTCTTACTACCCGTTCGGGTTATACGCACTTACGCTAATGTGTAATGGTAGGGTGATTGTGAGATGAAATGAAAGACCTACAGTTTAACGTGGAATCCGAACCACGGTGGAGGCCTGGCATTCCTCACATTCACAAGATGTCTTGTCAGAGGTGAAGGAAGGGTTTGTTAATCAGATAAATCTTTGCCGGGACCGAGGTTTGAACTCCGGCCGCCAGCACAGAAGTCTGACACCTTACCCCTAGACCGCCAGGTCACACTACGGGTAGTAGATGCGTTGCTAAAATAAAAACTACTCATAAAAATTGTATATTCTATCAATAGTTTTATTACCACATTAACTAGTGTAGTTTTTTCCCTCAATGTTCATCCATATTATAGTATTATTTGAGTGCACTAGAGTGGCTTTCTTTTGTTAACAGAGATGCAACCCCGTTCAATTAAATAAGCATCTGTGGACACGTGGCAAAGCTCATTTAAAGTCCGTTCACCGTAGGAATTGTTTTCTGAAAGGCCTTTTTCCCTACCAGAAATCTATTATATAGTAGGATATTGGTAGGGAAAAAGACCTTTCAGGGAGTAATTCCTACCGTGAATGGAGTATAGTCTGGTTTTCTGGTGCTGGAGAGGTTGGGGCTCGATTACTAGTTAGGTGTATGAGGGTGTTTTTTCCTAAATGGTTTACCACTCTTCTTACACGCAAGTGCGGGAGAATTTTCAGAAGATTTCTACCTTGTTCTTCCCTAATCCTGAACTGTAGTAAAACGTAGTGGCTTTTGACTTTATTAAAAATAAAAACATTATTGTGATCAAATTATCATGAACATTCGATATTATGCTGAATCTATGGTTTATGTGATTCCAAACCCAAAAAAGTGGATTTTACAAATATGTCTGTCTCTCTGTCTGTCAGTTCACCCTAAGGGATTGAGCTGTGATGGTTTGATGGGTTTTATTAAATTTTTAATTTTGCCTTTAGCCTCCAAATTAAGGATGGTTTACAGATGACTAATTTTAAAAATGTGAAATATTTCAAAAATGGGATCTAACGATTATGTTTAAAACGACAAATAACACTGCAATCTTTTAAAAATGGCCCACGTGATTTGGTTTAAAATGAGAATCAGAATTATTATTTTTGGCGTTATAAGTAATTCAATTTGCTTATTTTACTTAAAAAAGTAAGAATTCAAAGATAGGTCTTAGTTTGCTGAAAATTTGATTTTCAAAATTTGGATATTTTATTTTCAAAATTATCTTGATGATTTAAAAATAAATGGGTATATTTGACACTATAGATAATAATGAATATTGATTTTTCTTAAAAAAAATAAAAAATTAAAGCTTGTTTACTAATGACAAATTTTGGAAATTTTAGATTTCTATAAAATGACCTTAATTATTTAACTCAAAATAGATATATTGGAATTGAATAAACACAAAACGTGTGTATATTGGAATTGTTTTATGTAATATAGAAGGTATATATATTTTAATATAAATAATTTTAGGGTCGTTCATTCAGCACAATTACAGTAGCATATACTTTTGTATGTTATTAGGTTTGAATTGTCAATATGACTACTGCATATAATGTTTTATTGTTTTTAGGGATCATAAAATATTGAATTTTAATATAAATAGTTGTCCAAATATATTATGTAGCTTGTACTAGAGTATTTTTAATATTAATACTGTATGAATAAAAATTGTACTAAGGTTTGAAGGGCAAAATAATAATAAAATACTTTATCAATAAGATTTTTTTGGAAGAAATTTTTTAAAAAAAAGGTTGTCTCTACACTAGCTATTAAAATAAAATAAACATCTCTTTTTAATAATTTTCAAAGCAATTCGGTGTTTAATTTTTATTTATTTATATTTTATATATAAAAAAATATTTCAATTAATTTATTTTGTGTTAGTGAGCTTATCTAAACTTAATCTAACTAACATAAACATTATAGGCCAAACCTAAATACACTTTGATTGACATCAATCAAAGAGATTAAAACTCTGGTAATCAAAAAATCCGGATAATCTGATCAGGGGGCCATTTATTGGCATTCCTTTCCCCCCTTTCTTGAGTTGGCCACAAAAAAAAAGTGTCCCATCAAGCTTGGCAAACAATTACTCTTTCAATGTTCGATGACTATTCAGAGATTCCATCAATGTTGAGGAACTAAACAATTACATTTTGGAATTATTTTTTTGTCACTGTGGTTTTTCAAACTACAAACTTCTTGGCTAGCTTAGTCGCATTTTTACAACTACCGAGACCTTTTAAAACTTGATTTTTTTTTCCATAGTCGTGTCTACAGAAGAGCCCAAGTAGGCTCCCCTTTTGTTACTTCAAATATTGTTTTCAATGAGGCAAGCACACACAAGCAAATGTAATAAATAATTACTTAGTGTGAAAAGGATGCATTTAATTCTTATTACAATTAAAAAATTGCTCTAAATAACTTCTAAAGGTTTCTGATTTGATCATTCCTCATATAATATAAAGATTTTTAATTTTTTTTAAATCCGGGAGTGGAGTACTCTTAATAGCTTCCATAAATAAAATCTAAATGGAAATATATTCTTATGAAGCTACTCAGGGTCAGTGGTGGTGGAACCTAGGGGTAAAGGGGGCATTGCCTCTGGGACGAATTAACCCCCTGGAAAGAATCTACGCCCTCCTAGATCAATTTAAAATCCCCTGACAATAACGAATATTAATCTTAAAGATAGCCTTGAATAAAACTCCAAATGATTTCTAGCTGCATTACATTTTCAAAAATTGTCTGGAAAAGACCACTCCAAATAGCTTCTAGAGTTTTGTAACTGAACGAAAAAATCAGTCCAGGAGCACTCTAAATGACTTCTAAGGCCATCTAAATAAAAAAATATCCAAGTGAGGCCCACTTCATATAAGTTTTAGATTGTTGTAATTTTGAAGAATTTTCTTGCGATAATCACTGTTAATATTTTTTGAAAACCTTTATTTTTTAAAGATTGAGAAGTAGAAGATCACTTAAAATATCTGCTAGAAGACTCTACTTAAAAAAATCCAGAAGAGGGCCATTTCAAATAGCTTCCAGGCAGATTAAATTTTCAAAATATTGCCAAGTGAAGACCACTTCAAATATATTTTAAAGGCATCTCATTTTCGAGAAAATTCAGGTGAGGGGAAATCTAAATAACTTCTAGAAACCACCAAATTTAAAAACATTTCAAAGGGAAGACCCCTTCATATAGCTTTTAGAAAATCTAAATTAAAAGAAAAACTCTGGGTGATGACTTTTTAAATTAGCTTCTAGACTCTTGAGGCATCAAAATTTCATAAATTTCCGGATGGTGAAATACTTCAAATGGCTTCTGGGAGATTTTTTTTTTTTTAATTTGAGAATCTGCCATTCTAAACAGCTTTTAAAAGAGTATAATTTCCGAGAATAAATTAGATGTATTTCAACACCTTCTGATATTCTCGGAATTGAAGCTGAAAAACTTGCATCAAACTACAAATACTTTCTAAGTTCTTTTAATTTTTTTTAATGTGCCAGTTAGAGGATCACTATAAATAGTTTCTAGGAGTATCAAATTTGAAAAATTTCCGGGATGGATGCCAATGGATTATAGATGCAAATTTTTTTTAATCCTGCAATAACAACTCCAAATAGCTTCTGAAATTATCTAATTTAAAAAAATATCCGGGTGAGTATAATTCCAAATAGAATCTAAATATATAGAATATTTCTATAAGACAGATGGTGAAGACCACTTTAAAATATTCTAGAGGCATCTGGTTGTCGAAAAAAACATAAGGTCAAAATCACTCTAAATTGTTTCAAGGGGCATTCAAATTTCAAATATTTCTTGGGGAGGACAACTTTAAACAGATTTTAAAGGAATCCAATTTTTTATTTTAATTCAATATGAGAACTACTCAAAATAGCTTCTAAAGGCATCTAATTTTCAAAAATGTGCTAAAGGAGGACCACTCCAAATAACTTATAGAAGCATTCAAATTTTTAAAAATTTATGGAGAAGACTAAATTAATAAAAACAATTCCATATTCAAAAATTGTGAGGAGGATCACTCCAAATAGTTCTTGAGGACATCCAATTTTCAAACTTTTATCGGGTAAGTGTGGGAATTCAAGTCCCCCCAAAAAAATTGTTTTGTTTTTTTGCTTCCCCCCCACCTCCTACACAAATAAGGTTCCTCACCACTGCTCAGGATAATCAAATAATTTTAACATTCTCAATTGAATCTCTAAACTGCTATGAACGTTTATAGAGCACAGAGTTTGTTGATACTTTCTTCGATGAGACTTACAACAAAACTTTAAAGACATTTGAGGAAATCAATTAAAAATCCTATCAGTTAAACAAAGACCAATATGTTTATGCTAAGACGACAGTTAGGAAAACAAATATTTTTCAGAAATAAAGAAAAGTGGAATTCATATAAATGTGTCAATTCCTTATTTCAAGGTGTTGTCTATCAATTAAAAAAAGTTACAATCAAAGATAATATATTTAGATTTGACATTGACATAGCTGATTTCACTTTTATCAATTTTTTTCTTTGTTTTAAGGAATTAGAAAGAGAAATATATTTTTTTTAATATGCATATTTTAGTAAGTTTTCTAACAACCTTGCACTTTCAGGAATAGTTTCAGACTATTGGTGTGGAAAATGGATTTTCGCAATTTTATCAAAGCTACCAAGGACTTTAGCATGACTCCTGTCACAAGTACCGCTTGTGAATTAACTTTTTGTAAACTGATTCAGGCCAAGAATAAACTACAATAATTGGATAAGTTGATGCTCTGATATAATGAACAAGTTTGATGTTGATCTAATGATTGAAAAACTGAAAATCTTTATCTATAAAGATAATACAAAGAGGTTAAACATTTAATCTAATCAAAAAGGATGAAAAGGGTAAGTAAAAAGAGTTAAAGTATAAAAAGTGATAAAATAATTAAAAGGGCTATAAGGGAAAAAGGGATAACTCCCAAAAATTCAACAAAATTCTTAAAAGGTAAATAGGGCAAAAAGGGTAAAAGTAGTAAAAGAGATATAAATGGTAAAAGTGCCAAAAGGGCGAAACGGTTAAAAGTAAATATTATCAAATAGGATAAAAGTAAATTATTATTATTATTATTACTATTATTATTAGCACCGCGTCTTACTACCCGTTCGGGTCATACGCACTTACGCTAATGTGTAATGGTAGGGTGATTGTGAGATGAAATGGAGGACCTACAGTTTAACGTGGAATCCGAACCACGGTGGAGGCCTGGCATTCCCCACATTCACAAGATGTCTTGTCAGAGGTGAAGGAAGGGTTTGGTAATCAGATAAATCTTTGCCGGGACCGAGAATTGAACCCCGGCCGCCAGCATAGAAGTCTGACACCTTAGCCCTAGACCGCCAGGTCACCCGATAAAAGTAAAAGACGTAAAGATAGGCAATAAGGGAAAGAGGACAAATGCTCAAAAAGGTTAAAAAGGACAAAAAGGGCCAAAATTAAAAATTGATGAACAAAGGTAGTCAAAACAAGAGGGATAAAAGAAATAAAAGGGTAAAAGTATCAAAAGGGCAAAAAGATTTTTAAAAAAATATGCTAAAAGGGCAAAAAGAAATTAAATGAGGCAAAATAACAAACGGGCTAAAAGGAGTAGAAGTACCAAATAGGCAAAAAGTGTAAAAATTCCAAAAGGTTCCAAAAGGTTCCAAAAATGTAAACATGTTAAAAATGACTAAAAGAGCAAAAAGCACATTTAGTGCAAAAAAAACGTAAACGGGAGAAAAAGGGTAAATAGGATGAAAGGGGTATAAAATTCTAATATTTTTTATCAGATCTACATTTCACCTTTTTTACTCTTTCTGTCCCTTTTGCACTTTGACAACTTTTATCTTTCTACTCTAAAAAAAACCTCCTTTCCTCTTTTTTTTTATTTCCCTGTATTCATTTTTTACCCTTTTAAACTGTTTTACACCTTTTGTCCGTTTTATTTACCTTCTTTAAACTTATTTTAAATACAAATTAATAAGCTAAACGTTTATTTTATTTTTTAACTAGTTCAAGATAGGGATAGATGGAGTATTTTTGTAAGTGTAGCAATGAACTTTCAAGTTCCTTATGCCATAGAGTAATAACCTTGATTATCCTAAATAATTAGGACTTACGCAAGTCTATATTATCGATAATCTGGATAATTGATATCATAAGAATAAAAATAAGATTTCACACCTGTACTAAAAAAAACATATAACGTATGTACTGGTATGTAC
The DNA here is from genome assembly GCA_901482245.1 of Timema douglasi. Lineage (NCBI taxonomy): Eukaryota > Metazoa > Arthropoda > Insecta > Phasmatodea > Timematidae > Timema > Timema douglasi. The sequence goes on along the minus strand of CABEEJ010002346.1, from coordinate 66,038 downwards.
TTAAAACACATAATAAAACAAATAACATATAGATATTATACAACACAACAAAATAATAGATCTTCGAACTTCTTAAAAGCAATTACAAACCATAAAAAAAAACTCTGAAAAGTTAGAAAAAAATTATATAAAAAATTATTTTGTCTTAATTTAACTAAAATCGCTGCTGAGATACGAATCCAGATAACCAGTATCCAGATGATTGGGGATCTACTGTAGACTAATACCCACATCAGTGGTCGCATGGTCCAACACCTCATTCTATTGTTGGAGTAGATTTACTGTGACGGGTATATCGGGGTTTGAATCCCAGCCGGGGGTACTGGGGGCGTTTCCCACGCTCTCGTTCATGCAAAAGCAAGTTACACTTCCTTTCAAATGCTGCCTTCATCTTCCCTACCCAATAGCGTAATTGATACATGTTTATAGCCGAATCGAGCACTAAGACGTGGTGGAAAAGCATAATAAATGAGCTGGAAATGAGGATGGTATAATTGATGAGAAATGTATTCCTATTGGTGTGCTATAAAAAAAGAAAACTATTGATGAAAAACAGCCCTAAGTATCCTATATCCAGCTAGGATTCGAACCACAGTCTTTCTATCAATACCAACCCAGACTAGATATTTGACACACTTAGCCCACGCGTCCATCAATTCAGTTGGTACGAACTTTTACCATCAGTGTTACCCATTTAGGCAGTCGCGTGGTCTAAGGCATCACTCTCGTGTTAGACTAGACTGCCGATGATAAGGAGATAGGGGTTAGAGCCCCGGTCGTGTCTACTGAGGTTAGTTTTTCCAAAATGGTTTTACACTCTCCCACCACGTAAATGTCACTTAATTTATATTTAACTTTCTTCATCCCTAATTCACTAAAGTCATCAGTATTTATGATTATAACATGTAAAGATATAAATAAAGACGTGGTGCTAAATAATCATTATTGACAGAATATATATTTTAGTGAAAAGTATTATATTCATGCAATCAGAAGTATTTGGAGGTCACACTTAATTTACCATCGCTTATTTTAGACATCGGATTAAAACTATTTATAGTTTAAACGAACCTGTTTTAGATACAATCAGCAGTGTATCTACTAAGATTCACGTCAGGAAAATAAAGAGAAGTTTGAATGAAAAGGCTTTAAAATGAAGTAGAAAAAAAGAAAGAGATAAATAAAGAGAATATCTTACACCCAATATCACCACTGAGGGAACAGCAGGTCTTATGGGGAAAATATCTGTCTTCGCTCCCTCTGTAAACTGTCGCCAAACCTCCTCGATTACAGCTATTTTAGATGGTGTTCTAGGGTAAGAAGGAGCTACTGGCAACATCGATGAACCAAACGTTGCGAAACTTGTATAATATGTAAGGGAAGCTTGGCCAAACTAAAACAGGAAAATGACAACGCTGTTTCCCAATCGAAGACATGCAGTTCCTTCAAAGATAATATATAATGTAAAGCCTTGAGCCGGGATATCATATTTAGTATTATTATTATTATTATTAGCACCACGTCTTACTACCCGTTCGGGTTATACGCACTTACGCTTAATGTGTAATGGTAGGGTGATTGTGAGATGAAATGGAGGACTTACAGTTTAACGTGGAATCCGAACCACGGTGGAGGCCTGGCACATATTTAGTAAATGTGCAGCAAGAAAAACAAGACGAGAAAGATAAGGTTTTTTGAGTAAGAACTACCTGTTTTATTCCTATTTCACTGGCGTAACTAAAGCCCTTTTGGGTTGTAAGACGAGATAGAAAACATATATGATCTTACTTTGAAAATAGAAGACAAATTTAATGTAGTTATTTTAATGAAATATGTTAGGATATGACATGGTAATCGAGGACCAAAGGGTTTAAACACAGACGGGAGATGAACAGGTATAGCTTTAGGAAAAGGATTCTCAAATTCTCTAAACCTTGAATCCCACAAATCCTTAACCATATTCGAGGAGTCAAGAAGATGTTGAATTCAAGATTCAAAATAAATTATTTGTATTAGCCCATTAATTTAACACTTAATTAAAAGGATGAAAGTTATAATGAATGCACTAATCAATAGTATTTACATTTATTTACTGTTTCTATTAAATATTTACTCTTAATCTAAGCACATAATTTTTTATCGAGACTCGAACTCGGGATTTGAAGGTAAAATAAAGACTTGGATTCAAGATTTGTACTTATTAAATATTATATTTGACACAACTCTAGAGGGCTGAAGAAGGTTTAGTTTTAAAAAAGTGTACCCGCATATGTGTGGAAGAGGAATGGGAAACTATTTAGGTAAAACCATCCTCAATCTTCCAATCATAAGTAGGCAAGTCTAATACAATAATGACACCTTAAACAATTCAGCCACTGAAGTGGGTGATTTAAAATTCTTGTAGACAATCATATTTAATGTTTTGGTTGAAAACTAATGGCGAATGGTGAACAACTAAAACTAACCTTTTCGTCTAGATCTTTAGGGTCGTGACAGCGGACATCTAGGGTTCCACCTAGAACAGCATACCAGCTCGAACCAAGGTCTCCCTGGCGGAACACTGAAACATAGACATGTTATACTTAACTGCTGTGTATTACGTTATATGTGCACTATTAACAAAGGTATTTCCTTAAGGTCGATGTAAGTTATTTTGTATCTCAAATAGTTGCGGAGAAATTTATGAAAATTGGAAAGTTTCTCCTATGTAAAGTATCCTCAAATTCATTTTCAGGATAAAATGAAAGTTTTTATCTTGTTTATTAAACGATGTCCAGGTATAAAATTTAGTCAAAATCGTTAAAGCTAATTTTTAGAAAATCGATTTTTGCTCTTTTTTACGCTTCAGTAAACTAACCTTAATTTTAAGGTTGGGTATCTAAGACCTTATACAAACCCCAGATACCAAGTTGTAACCCAATCGGTAAAATAGTTTCAGCTCTAGCCCGAGTTACAGACAAACAAACAGGTAGACATACAGACAGATGGCATTGCGAAAAAGACTTTTTTTTTCAGGGGATCATGAAACGTCAACATTTATCAAAATCTCGAGTTCGATTTGTTTTACGATCACAATACTTTCTCTCCAAGGTGTCGAGAGAAAGTATAAAAAAAAGTTAGAAAAGTGGTACTAAAATCGTAGTTTAAAAAGAAATATTATATTGTAAAACCAAGCAATAAAATTACCACTAAACATGTAATCACCAAAAAATATATTTGAAAAGAACTGAGAGAAATGTCACTAAACTGTATGTTTAGAGAAATCTTATTTTAAAAGAATAGTTGATAAAAACAACACTAAGCACTCAGCTTATAAAAAAACTAAGTGAGAAAAATAGCACTAAAACGTAGTTTACAAAAAACTTATTCCACCAAATTGAATTTAGAATGTATTTCCTCACCGTTTTAATCCATCCAGCTGAGTGAACAACACCATGAGGAGTTAGGGGGGGGGATACACACATCCCTCGTGTGAAAGGAGCTTTTACTTTATCCTACCCTTTAATTGGTTTTCTTTCTATTTCTTTTACTTTCTCCTTTCCCGCTGTTTTCTCTTATTGAATCTTTCCACATCCGTATTCCCTCTTGTTTTCTCATACGTCTGTTCCTATTTCTTTCTCTTAATTGCTAATTACTTTTAACTATCTCTGTTACTACTTTTGACCTTCCTTCTATTTTTCTCTCTTTTTTTTTCCTACCTCTATACAGCAGTGTTTCTAAAAATACCCCGTGTTTCCTAGTAAAGCAAGGCTAGATTTGCTGGGGCGATTTCTTTTGTTTGTGGCAGAATTGGGAGAGGAAATGTCAGGATGACCTCCATTCGCCTCTATTATTTTCCTGTTTCATTTCAATTACTATTCTCTTTAACTTCGTGTCCTTTGTTCTCCCTCGCACCACACCCCCGTATTTTAAATCATGATTATGTAATAGATATTAAAGAGGAGCGATGGCAAATTCATGATAGGGGCACATACCTCAACCCCTCACCCCCGACCGATATACGATAATCGTTTAAATGCCCTCTATCCGCTAGAAAAACAAAAACATTTTTAACAGATGAAGAGATAGAGGATGCAGTAAAAACACGTGAATACGATTTTATCAGCCACTATTTAGAATTGAAATTATGGAGGAAGTTCTTGATACAGAAATCCGAAAAAGTCAATAAGTGATTTCGTCTGTGTTTTCAAACACCGAGGGCCTATTTTTTTTAGCACCCCGCCTCACAACCCGTTTGGGCTATACGTCTATGTAGATACTAATTACGCTAATGGCTTTAGGAATTATGAAGGTCTTATTCAGAGGAAGTGTACCCGCATATGCGTGGAAGAAGAGTGGAAAACCATTATTAAAAAAACACCCTCATTACACCCGACTGAGATTCTAACCTTGATCCCCCCCGTCATCGGCAGTAGAGTTTTCTGTGAGAGCAATGCCTTAGAACATGTGGCCACAGAAACGGGTTAGGGCCTGTTGAAAACTCTTTGTGTGATACCTGATATTATTTAAATAGCAGAGCGATCTTTTAGTTCGTTGGATAGAATTTAAACCTACTTGAGATCAACAATGAGCCAGGAAAAACTCAATGGTTTTGTGGCCATTTTCAATATAAATAAGATATATTGAGATGATCCTTGAAGCTCTAAAATATATTTGCTAGAAAACATCAGTGGAAACTTAAAATTAGAATTTATGTAAACTTGTTATCTTTATCTCATCTCAAATAACCTAATATTATATTTGGTAATAACATTTAATAAATTCTCCTTATCATTTATACTTAAATCATTAATTATTTATCAGCGGACTCTAAAAAGCTTTTATATAACCTATCTTGTTTCATTTTTTTAAAATTAATTTTCCCTTGGGATTTTTTTTTTTTTTAGAAATATGTAATAATACGTATAATTATTTGTACCGTGATGTCCCTCTTGTCATTTTTTTTCTCTGGGTCCGCCCAGTGGCGTGCGGTGACTTTTCTCAAAGAGGACTAGGTTTGAAGACACCTTTCATTATGGGGTTAAAGAGGAATACTCTCCATATAATGTACAATAATGTTAACTTAGCAAATACACTTTTACAGGTCATAGGGTAGGCAAATTTCTCCCTCCAACCGATTCACAATATTTAGACATGGAATAAACAAACAAATACATAAATAAATAAAACCAAAACTAGGAAAAAAATAAACACATAAATAATTACGTGTATAGTCTTTCATTTTTGTTTTAGCAGAAATGTCTGGAGTTGGCCTACTTTTCATTATTACTTGCTGCTTTTCTTCAAAAGACCCGCCTCGGTGGTGTAGTTGGCTAACGCGCATGTCGTGTTGAGCTCGACTGCTGAGGACGGGGAGATCGAGGTTCGAATCTCGGTCGGGTGAAGGGGGGGGGGTTTCCTAAATGGTTTTCCACTCTCCCTCCACGCAAATGCGGGTTCACTTCCTCTAATTCAACCTTCCCAATTCCTAACCCATTAGAGTAATTAGTACTTAAAGCGTATAACCCGAACGGGTAGTAAGACGTGGTGCTAAATATATATTATTATATTCTTCAAAAGTGAGGGCTCCAAACAAAACTGCGAATAATTGGTCGAGAGCACAGCATTGAGAAAGGCACTGCTACACCCCACTGAACTACCTTCACTAACTCTGCTACTTGTCTCAGGTCCCTTCCCCAAGCTTCGTTGTGAGGGAACAGTTTTCAAATCCGAGTCCCCTTCCATATTTCACACTTTCAAACACTGTCAAACTAAATTGACAATCGAACACTTTAACACTTCACAAGATCTCTTTCATCAATGGGAACAATTACATAAGCTTAACAACCACAACACTACCACTTATAAAAAGCAAACCCAAATTACATTTACCTGTGACAGAACGCCAAGTGTTAGCATATCTCTTATTATAGAGACGGACCAGGCTGGTTTCACCTAGTCCTTTCCCCGGTAAGAGCCGATAAGACTCGAGCGCTTCCGATGTTAGTTAGGAGAGGGGAAGGGGTCCGCGCAAGCAGCAGGAATATCATTGAGTATTGTGACAGCGCTTCTGATGTTAGTGTGTTGTCATTGTAGAGAGGGAAGGGGGTGTGGGGGCAGCGCACAAATAGCTAGAATATCGTTGAGTATTGTGACGCAAATTGAGACTCATATAGATTTTATTTTATGCTTTTATTTCTCGTTAAAATTTAACTCAAAATAAATAAACTAGAAATGTCTGGGGACTAGCCTAGTCCTACTAGTCCATTGACGGCACGCCACTGGGTCCGCCAATAAGCGACGGATAGGAGGGTTGCATTAATCTTTACTCAAAGGTGCAAAAAGAATTATATTCTTTTTATAATAAGAATTACTGGTGAGCCTTTAGTCAAAGATCCAGATTCACAAATTCGGAAGTGTTGGAGGCCACACATTTGTAGAATACAATATTTAATGGATCCGGACGTTTCATGGTAGTGTAAGGGACGCGAGAAAATATTATTATTTATGCAGTTCTATATCAAAACATTTTTTTGTCTAAATGAATAAAATATTTATTCAGTAGAAACCTAGTTTAATTACCTTCACATGGTGATATCACCAGTTGTTGAATATCTGTTATGAGCATAGCGGCATTAGGTGAGAAACTTCTTAAATGAAGATAAAAGTTGTCATTAAATTCCAGGACACCCTTACCAGATAATCAACAACACTGTTGATGTCATCATGTGAAGAAATTTAAACTCTGTTTCTACTGGAGCAATAATCTATTTATTTTGTCCAAAAAAAGAGTTTGTTATAAAAACTGCAAACAAACTAGCCTTAACTAGCATTTCCTATACTCCCACCTCCATGTCCTTGTTCTGCTAAAAACAAAACAGACTTTTATCTGGTTGTCTGTAATGAAAGGCTGTTGTTATCTAAATGGAAACGTTCTAAGGAAATAAAAATTACACAAAAAATAAAAAATTCACACCCATTGTAATTGTACGTACAGAAATAAATTTGTAGTAGAGCTGGTAGTGAGCGTTTTAATGTCCTGTAGTCTAAAAAAACAAAACACATCTACAATTGTTATATTCAAAGACATAAGTTTGTTTAAAATGGTAGTAAGGGGTGGGTGGTGCGTACTCATTTTAATACAACCCCTTTTCAACGAGAAACTTATATTTCTCTCTCTAACATTTTCTATGCCTCTAATTCTACCCTTAATTATTCATAGCGTGTGTATTCCCCAACTCCTGAGTAAAAAGTTTTGTACAACATTATTTAAGGTGAGCGTGTAAGGCAAGAGTAAGAGCCAATATTTTTGCAGTTTTTCTATAAAAACTTTTTCTATGTTTCCAAAATAAACAAAATAATGCTCCAGTATAAACATGGATTTTAATTTCCTTCGCATGTTAATATCAATATTGGTTGAATATCTGTAATGAACATAGCGGCATTAGATGAGAAACTTTTTAAATGAAGAGAAAAAGTTGTCATTAAATTCTAGGACACCTTTGACAACTGTTGATATCACCATGGGAAGAGAATTAAGCTATATGTTACTACTAGAGGAATATTTTATTTATTCTGGCCAAAAAAAAGTTTTGATATAAAAACTGTGAGAAAAAAAACCTTTTCTCGCCTTTCTTAAATCCCCATCTCAAGCTTCACATGCTAAAAAAAAAAAGTGAGATATGTGAATTTCATTAACTAATTTTTATTGATCAGTGCAATTTGCATTTGTCGCGTATGCACCCGTGATGTTATGTAAATAGTGCGGTGCCAGAGTCTGATATCTAGTCGTCAGTTTGTCTGACGATGGCCGGCTGGTCTAACGCATTTGAGTCGCATTTAAACTTGTAGGCCTATAAATTAAAAATTATTAATAACGTAGCTTAGCTTACTAAAGCAAATCAATTTCATTAATAAATCAATGGCTTAGAAAAATTTTGTTCTAATTCAAATAGAACGTTTGATAAATAAATGGGGTGACCTGGCGGTCTAGGGGTAAGGTGTCAGACTTCTATGCTGGCGGCCGGGGTTCAATCCTCGGTCCCGGCAAAGATTTATCTGATTACCAAACCCTTCCTTCACCTCTGACAAGACATATTGTGAATGTGGGGAATGCCAGGCCTCCACCGTGGTTCGGATTCCACGTTAAACTGTAGGTCCTCCATTTCATCTCACTATCACACTACCATTGCACATTAGCGTAAGTGTGTATAACCCGAACGGGTAGTAAGACGCGCCGCTAATAATAATAAATAAATGGTTTCAAATTAAGAATTTTACTAAAAAAAAATAGTAAAATAAAATAGAATACCAAGCAAAAATTTTTAGTCAAACCCAATAAAGAAAAATTAAACTATAAAACAGAATTTGAACCCTGAGTTAATAATATAAAATGCATAATTCATATTTGAATCATGGCTTACTTAAATAAAATGCTATGATTAAAATTGTTTATAATATTTTAATAGCGGGTCGAGGTTAGTTTTTATAGAAAGTGAGTTACATTAATTAAAAGTTCGGCTGAATTTTTAAAGACATTCAATCGAATATAAATATTGTATTGGAAATTTCGAGCCCGATTTGAGTATTTCAAATGTTAAGATTCGTGTAGTCCAATTTAAAGAGAATATAACGTAGCGCCAGATGGAGAAAGACGTCTGATTGGCTGAACTTGTGACGTCATTCAGTACACAAGACAGAGTATTACATACACAAAGCTATATGTAAGACAAACTAAGACCCGCCTCGTAGTTGGCTAACGCACTAGTCGTGTTGAGCTCGAACTGCTGATGACGGGGAGATCAAGGTTCGAATCTCAGTCGGGTGAACTGAGGATGGTTTTTCCTAAATGGTTTTCCACTCTCCCTCCACGCAAATGCGGGTTCACTTCCTCTAAATCCCTCTAAATCAACCTTCCTAATTCCTAATCTATTAGCGTAATTATTATTTAAAACGTATAACCCGAACGGGTAGCAAGACGCGGTGTTCAATAATAATAATAATAATAATAATAAGACAAACTAAGTTGTTAAAAATCAGGTAACATTTTGGAAATTTTAAATACTAAATAAAACTTTAAAATCCACACTAATGTCCAATTAAAGTCATTACTCGACTTATTTTTTGAAAAATATGTATGTGCGGCTAATTAAATATTAAAGTATAACTGTTGTGTAGGCTACTGAATGCCGTAAGCAATGACATAAATAAACTCCTCAAAGTGGCAATACGTTTCTAATCTATTTCCATTGGGCTTACACGCCTTGTACTTGTGAACTCTCTGAGGCCTCCTGAACGTTCTCCACGAACATGATACCGCCCCAAATGAAGACTCACTCTTATAATTCATGGTTCTCGGCAAATAGCATGCGAACCTTTCGTTAAGTGGATTCTTGTTCATACTCCTTTAAAACCAACATTCCCGTGGTGGAGGTATGCTAAAACAACTAGGGTGTTGTATTTTCGGAGTTTTGATACCTTGTTCCAACGCTAACAAATGACTGAGGGGGTAGAAAAAATTAATGAGCAAAGTTTAAATTAGAGGGCTTAGACTTTATTTGTTTTAAGTAGCTACATAAATCTTAAATAGTAAAACTAACTAGATACATTTATTAATTAACTTATTCAATACCAATCCTTGATTAAATTCATATTGAATTAATATTTTTTTATTTGATGCATTTAACGTGCACTTTTTTGAACCAACTGACCATATTAGTACATAAGAATTTCTATGAGCGAGAGTGAAAGGGCTTACCTATTTTGCAGGGAAAGGTATTTTCACATACTTTGCAAGGCTCTGCCACAATCGACATGGGAGCGACGTCTATACTTCCCTCCGTAAGAAATTGAGCTACAGATTTTTATAGGTCAGGGTAAATCGGTCAACACTGGCTGGGTTTGAACCCACGAACATCGGGTCGTGAAAAGATCTCACTACCCCAAGACAAACTAAGTTTACATGGACTAAAAAATCAATAAATTAATAAGTAAACTTAAACCAGAAATTTTAAATTATTGCATTTAAAATTTCAGTTTTCTATATATTCTTGTTGGCCCCAGTATATCAAATGGAAACGCGTCTTGTCTCAAAAATTGAGACATAATACAGTTAGCCTAAATTAATCTGATCTAAACTTATTAGTCATTTAGCCTAAAAATTAATTTCACCCAAAGACAGAGGGCCTAAATATTTTTGGCTACAAACAATTTCAGAATTAATAAATTTTACTTGTGAAGTTCAAAAAAAAATAGTTGAACTGAAATAATTTGGCCTCTAATCCTTTACCCAAATATAACATATCAGAAAGTCAATTAGACTAGAGTCAATTGGTCTAAAATAAATTTGATATAAAAATATTGATATGTTAAAGTTTATCATAAGTCAATTGGCCTCTAAGATCGTTTTGCTTAAAGATTAACTTCACAGAAGGTCGGTTAGCCTAAAGTATTTCAGTTCCATTTTTTCTATAATTCAGGCCAACTGATGTGTACCTTCTCAAACGTTGACAAATTTTAAAACTATCATCGCCCTCCCCAACATTTTTATTCCCTAAGCACACGCTTCCGTTAAAAAAATGTACGTTTTTAAAATTATTAATTTACCTAAGCCCACTTCAGTGGTGCGTGGCCTAAGGCTGTACTCTCGCAATAGACTGGACTGCCGATGACGGGGAGATCGGAGTTTAAATCCCGGTTGGGTGTATTGAGGGTTGCTTCCACAAAATTAATTTCCACTTTCTCTTTAAGTAAATATGGGTACATTTCCTCTAAATTAAACCTTCCTCATCCCTAGCCTCATTATACTGCCATTAGTACATATGCTGATAACCCGGATGGTTAGTAAGACGTGGGGATTTAAAAAAACTTTATCTCTCTGTTTATATTCATATATATTTATGTTTATTTGTGTACGGTAGGATTTTGGTAGAAAGAACACTTTAGAATATAGGCCACAAAATTTTGTTGCTGTCAACTATGATAATATTTTACTTTGTTTTTCATGCTATTTAATAATTTTCTGTATTAACTATATAAATTTACAGCTACAAATAACAAGACTTGACGTTTTTAAAAATTTATTCATCACATCTTACTACCCGTTCGGGCTATATGCAGACGTATTGTAATGTAATCATTGTTTTGAGCGAATTTCATAACTGTCAAAAAAAAATTCTATCAAACTAGGTATATATATATACATTTTCAATCGACCCCCGAGTTCTGTGGCCTTCACATAATTATTGTTACATATGTTTTTATCCCAAGAGAGGATTCATTGATATTCAATATGGACAAACATACTCACGTATGTTTCATCGGGAAAGCGACCTTAATGGAAACAGGCAAACAAGCCTGAGTAATTAAAAACAAACACGATGCGAATGAGACTAGCAAGGCTTTAGTTCAATGAGGGTGACAATTCACAGGGCAGTCATTAACACAAAACACTCGTCGAGTTTAAACGATGTAATCATCCAAAGTGTCGTTTTAAAAATGGAGATAGGGTTGAAACAAACTTAAAGACTAAATTGAAGAGATATTTTTATTGATTATTTGTAGTACGTTTAAGATCCGAAACCTTGGCTCAGTTGGTAGCGTGTCTGTCTACTGAGCTAAGGGTCCCGGGTTCATTTACTTGCATGGCCGAAAGATTTATCATTGAATTAACGGCCTGGGGACTGGATGTTGTGCCTGTACTAGTATTGAGTTAGATTATAAGACATATGAAACTACGTCAGGCCTATTAAGCTGGTAGTGGAAAATAAATGGCTTGAATAAAAAACTTACCCAGGCTGGAACCAGTAATGGATGTAAAAGTCAAGTACGTTTAAGGTGGGATGGAAAGGAAAGAAAGCTTAAGCCAGTAATTTTGCAGTAGTTATTTTAAAAACATATTTTTGAGATACAATAAATAATTTATTGCTTCAGTAGTCACGTTTAGTTTAGTAATCTCAACAGTTATTTAATATCGATCACATATATCTGGAACTTTATTAAAGCTTGTTATAAAACACATCCAAATGACGTCACGAGCATGAGGATCAGAGGTTCCTGTCTTGGGTGAGGTAGCCATGTGTTTATTTATTCATTCAAAGAATTTGACGTTCACTTTCTAAACTGACTGATTATATCAACATACGACTTTTAAACTAACTTAAACCCAGAATAGACACAACATCTAGTCCCCAGCAGTTAATTCATCAGTGTGAAATGGGAAACCCATATTTCATCAGTGATACATTTTTGGGCCATGCCACGAATTAAACCCGGGACGTCTAGTTCAGTAGACAGACATGCTACCAACTGAGCTAAAATGTTAGACAGTAACCATGTAGTAATGGGTACTGTCGAATTATTCGAACTATCGAATTATGAAAACTCCTTTTTTTCAAACTATCGAACTATTAATCAATAGTTTTCATTCGATAGACAACAAGAGCAGTTTGTATTTTGTTTTAGAATGAGATGAACTATCTAAAGTAGGGGTTCCTAAATCTTTTAACTTCAGGGTACACAAAGTTGAAGACAATTTTTCACGGCACACTTTTATAAAAAGCTGTAATATCATAAATGTTTGCATTAAAGTTAGATCAAAATTAAAATGATGATTATCTAGATGGAGTTGACAATAGGTTTATTCCTCTATTGGTGCTATCATCTACTTTCAGAGCAAATTTCTTGTTTACCTTATTTATTTATTTTCAATTATATTTTGACTGATGTTCTCTAAGCATTTCAGCAATACATTGGCCTATCGTATTATTGGACAAGGGCAATTTTTTAATTTGATCTTTTTTTATTTTTCCACAAGCATGGTTTCAACAATGACCTGACAGGTTAGCCCAATCCAATTATATTTTCTCCAACAGCACGTGGTTTCGTGTTGTTGGCTTGTTTTGTTTTTGCGATCAATTCAGAAACTTTGATTGACGCCTCAAGTTCACCACCTAAAACTTTAAAACTTTAATTTTTATTTTAGTTGCTGCCTTGTGCTGTGATTTCATAATACGTTCAAAATAATATGATGATGTTTTTGGGACTATCCTGGATGTTTGTTGGTTATATGACATTTCTTGGTTCTTTTAACTTTTGTTTCATTGCTCTGGCGTTATCCACAAAAGATACATTTAGAAGCCGGTCGGTCACAATCTTCATCACAAGTGAAACCAAAAGCTAAATAGATATTGTTATATCACTATATCACTTTAGGAGGCTTAAAAGAGGGACTAGTTGTGGTTTTATCGCGAGATGATTTGGAAATTTTGGCGACGCACTAAATTACCTCGCCATAAAGGTTGGGAACGATTGATCTAAAGTATGTATTCGTTCTCAGCTGCTGATCGATAGTCAACCTTGCGTGCGTCATAATATATGATGCTCACAAAGCTAACTATTCAAAACAATAAGATGTATTATTAATATCGTTACCGCTTGCTTGTGCCGTACTATGCAAACAGAACAGCCATAATGGGACCAAAGGCTAATATTTAGAGATGCAGAAGAAGAAGAATATAAAAATAAACAATGTGTGAGCAAATTAAATATTTTTAAACTTATATCTTTGGTCTGTATGATATACGGAAATTTTAGACATAGTTTTGATCATACCTCAGCAATTATTTGAAATACTAAATAATTTATCGTTGAAATATGTAGTAATATTAAATATAAAACTCTTTTGTTTGAAATATATTTTTTAAACAAGAGTTTCTGAGCTATAAGCCAATATTTACATGTTTGCTTTCTTGCTTCTTACAAATAGAGTAAGTATAGTGATCGTCAAAAACATCGGACTCGAGATTTTGATGAATATCAACGTTTTATGACCCCCCAAATCCGAAAAAGTTGTTTTTTGAATTTCCGTCTGTCTGTTTGTACCTCCAACTAGGGCTTAAACTATTTTACCGATCGAGATAAAACTTGGTAACTAGGGTTTTCATAGGAGTTTTTATAGTTTGATAACTAACCCTAAAAGTAGGTTACTGAAGGGGAAAAAAGAGAAAAAGTCGATTTTCTCAAAATCAGTTTTAAATAGGCTATATTGAATAAATTTAATTTCAAAACATTTATAAATATTCCCAACAAAATGGATACTCTCAATAATTCGGCGAAATGACTTTAAGGGCTCCAGTGGGATGAGTAAATTTTCATTTTTTATCATATCTCCGAAACTATTTGAGATATGAAATTACTTATCATTATAAATATGTAGATCTACTTATAATACAAATATTTTATTAGAAGCATGTTTTTTTAAAACCAATAACTTTAAATCTATACGGATATATATGTTTTAAATTTCTAACACTAAATGTTAAGTAATGCGACCGTAATAAAAATATAACCTGACATGTTGATGGATGTCAACGTCTCATGATCCATCGAACCCTAAAAAGTGATATTTGCAATGCCGTTAGTCTGTGTGTCTTTTTAACCCCAAAATTAAGAGTAGTTTGATAAAAAGTGAAAAGAGAACAAATCAGCTCTAACGGTTTTGATTAAATTTCAGTTCAAAACATTTATAAATACTCCCCAAAAAAATGGTTACGCTTAATATTTTTTCAGAAAAATTAATTAAGGGCTCCAGTCTGATGATTATATTCTTTTTTTTATCATATCTCCAAAAATATTTGAGATATGAAATAACTTATCGTTGTGAATATGTAGAGCTATTTATAATACAAATATTTTATTCGAAACAAATTTTTATAAAACCAATAACTTTCAAGCTATATGCAAATATATATTTTTTTGGTTTTCAAACATTAAATGTAATGTATTGCAATCGTAAAAAAATCTAAACTGAAATGTTGATGGATTTCAACGTATCATGACCCCCAAACGCTAAGAAGTGGTATTTTCAATGCCGTATATCTGTGTGTGCTTTTAACCCCAAAATTAAGAGTAGTTTAGTAAAAAGTGAAAAGAGAAAAATCGATATTCTTAGAATCGGCTTTAACGATTTTGATTAAAATTCATGCTTAGACGTTGATTAAGATTATAAATAAATTGACTATCCTATGAAAATGAATTTTAGGGTAATTTACAGAAGCGAAAATCTCCATATCTCTACAACTATTTAAGATACTAAGTAACTTATAATTGCAAAACTGTATTACTATTAAAAATTAAAAACTTTTATATGAAATATATTTTTATAAAACCAGCAATTTCTGAGATAGTGGCAAATAATTATAAATACAATTTTGTAACATTTAGTTGTAAAGAGAAACTTCAGTTTTAACGCAATAATTCTTTAATGATATAGAGTAAACAAATAAGTACGTCTTTTAAGAAGTTGATGTTGTTTTACAATTAACCTCTTAGGGGAGATCTTTATACAGTACAGTGGTGAATTCAGGATTTTCATGAAGGGGGGGAGTGCGCTGGTGATCCCATCGGGATTGGATCGGGGAGGGGGTTGGGAGGTACTTCAAGAAATCGTGACATTAAAATGCTTCAAAATTTGAAATTAAATCTTTAAGTAATTTTTCAATGTAATGCTAAACTCGAGAATAGTCCTCTAATGAAGGCTCTAACTCGAAATTTGCAATTAGTATTGAAATTTATTATAGGCAAATAAAATAAAATATCAACAAATTGTGATTATTAAGAGTGAAATAAGTTTAAACATTATAACAATTATTACATAAATAGTTTTTTTTAGCTATTCAATTAATTGGACAAAATATATGGAATTATTCAGATTTCGAACAATTGAACTTTAACTTCACTCTATAGTATAGCTATAGTTACATCTCTATCTAAATCGAACTTTTACCACTAAGCCATACTAAAACGTTATGTGTGTGGTATTATTCAAAGATTTGTTTAAATCACTTTATTTAAAAATAAATTATTTTAAGGATATTTATGATTAATCATTGAAATAGCTATAATAAAAATTATAAACTAAATTTAAACCTAAGAAGATTTGTGCAACAAGGTGAGAGCTGGGTGAGATTTGGGTGGTTTCATTAATGCCTATTTTAACCCCTTTAATACATAATGTGATTGCCTTAAGTCTTAATATTACCAATAACAAATTAAAAAATGAAATCTGGTTAGTGAGATAGTATTACGTGACAATAAAACTAGTAGTGACTTTAACATTGATTTAATTGGTTTAATTTATTGGAGGGGGGCGCGCACTCCCCACGCCCCCATTCTGGATCCACCCCTGGCACATCAATGATCTAGCTCTCTCATTTTAGACTCAATAGTCAATAATTACATATTTTATTGGTTAGAATGAATATAAAAGGGAAATTTAGTATCAATGTGATAACCATAAGATGTGCATCCCTTAAAAATACTCCAAATATTTTAGTCAAAATTTTAATACGAGCCTTGGGGAACCCTTATCAATATTTTTATTGGTCCAAATATACAAGTGAAGACGTTAAGTTTTAAAAATAGAATTATAAAATTTAAAACTGTAAGTTAAAAAAATGTTTTACGTCTGTATAACGCAATTTGTTCTTGGGTTCGCTAGTGTATATTATATTACGAATTTTGGGTAAATATCTTTATTTTTTTAAAATAGATCGAGAAATTTCGTACGGAGTTATGTACCATTTATTTTATTCAAGTCTTTGAAAATCAAATTGATTCTTATGCTCTTTGGTGGACAGCGATGCTACTCTTTCTTCAATGTTTCTTTAACAGTGTTTAGTCTCTTTGAGGAATTGATTCTGCAACAGTGTATATTGGTGACCTGGCGGTCTAGGGGTTAAGGTGTCAGACTTCTATGCTAGCGGCCGGGGTTCAATCCTCGGTCCCGGCAAAGATTTATCTGATTACCAAACCCTTCCTTCACCTCTGACAAGACATCTTGTGAATGTGAGGAATGCCAGGCCTCCACCGTGGTTCGGATTCCACGTTAAACTGTAGGTCCTTCATTTCATCTCACAATAACCCTACCATTACACATTAGCGTAAGTGCGTATAACCCGAACGGGTAGTAAGACGCAGTGCTAATAATAATAATAATAATAATAACAGTTATATTATTATGTTCACGAACTTTACGAAATTATAGTAAATGTCTCTATTTTAAGATTAAGGAGGGAGTAAGTCTGTGCGGTACACCATACTTTTTTTTTTTTTGCGCCATACCACCTATGTAAGAGTTGCTTTATTACCATTTTTACCAAAACAAAATATTGTATTCACCTATCTATATTATGAAATTCATATTTTTGTCTAACGAAATCCAATCATTTTATTTACCACTAATCAGGGTATATTTTAATAAAAGAGCCAAGTAGTTTGAAGAGTACTCACATGTGACCCCTCGCTCTAAGTCCTCGTAGTACCCGCAATAGGCGAGTTGCTGCAGCACCGTCGAAGGCAGGCGTGCCAACTGTTCCACCCTTCGCAGTCTGTGCGTTATCACGTCCACGTCGCGGTGATCTCGATCGCACGGCCTGGCAACAAAAAAAAACACCGTTATCACGGGTGACATCACTTTTCTACCAATATTCATATCCCTTTAACCATTTACTTTAAACGTTTAGATTAATGGTCCTTGCCAACAAGCGATGTTTTTGTACAAAGTTCAGTATTGTAATCCCTACAAAACAACTATCATCGTGGGCACGACCAACTATCATGGAAATTATTGGTAAAACAAGTAACTATGATGAAAACTTGCACGATGTTTAGCTACAAACGTGTTCTCAGAAGGCATACAGGTTGTCTTCCATTAGCAATTTCGACAGTGATTTCACTTTTTCTAAACAAAATAAAAACGGAATATTTTTATTGTGAAAAAATGTTTGATAGAAGTGTCTTTCATTAAATGTATTTAATATATATATATATATTCTAGTTTATTTCAAAATATACATTTAAATTTTAATGTATGCATACACAAACAATTTTCTTAATATGATATTTTTGTTTATAGCATTAACTATTACCAAAACAATGACCGTCGTAATTTTAGTTGGATTTAATAAGATGGGTATTTAGTGATAGTTGCCATAGTTATTTAAATATATGTATCTCTAGTGGACTAAGTAAGAAAACATCTCCCGTGTGTATGTGAAATAGTGAAACCTTGTTACAACACGTAAAGAAAAGGATGGTTTGGCTGACCACTTCTGCCCCAGTTGACTCGTCACGACAAGGCTCCACGTAAGAACATCGTGGCACGACTAATTTCAGAGTGACCTGAGGGATCGTAGTTCGCTGCGCACTTCTAATTGTGCCTCGCCCAATAAAATAATAGAAAGTTGATATGCGCAGGTTGGGTGCGCGCTAACAGCTGTGATTGGAAGATAACGGAACTATTGTTCGGCACGCGTTTTAATTATGCTTAAACTGTGTGGACATGTTCTAGAACAGTGCTACACCCCTCTACCCATCCTTGCTTCCTGCGCTTTGAGAACACATGACCCCAAGCGTGTGGATATAATGACAGAACTTTGTAGTGCCAGGACACATTGCACTACGATCACTAGGTGAGGCACTTTGGTCTTGGATAGATTTAGCTTTGTTTATTTCTAAATTCAGTTTGGCATTAATCATTCAAAATTACCGTTTGAGATGTTATATTATAGATCGAATCTGTATTTATTTATACCGGGTCTCCTGAATTTCGCTTAAAGACTGTGGTTAAACGTAATACTGTTGCACGGTTGGACCCAAAACATTTGTCTGATAGGGAAACTCTTTTATCCACTTCACGGATGGGTTTACGTTTTAGAGCTCCACCATTTTTTGTTCTGTGTTGCATTGAGATGTATGATATTGTAATTTTGCCAAATTTTATGTTTTAAGATTATGCCACGTGATATTAATGGGAAGTTTATTTGTTATTGTTAAACATCGGAGATTTATTCTTTGTTGGTTAAATCATGGGCTGACAGTCGGCGTACTTACACTTTTAACTCCAGTTGAAATGTTTAAAGTTAGTTTTCCTAACTATAACGAATATTTCTATTTTTCTTGTATATTTCTATTACGTCCATTTATGGCTGTTAGGATATTCTTTTATCTAAAACATTTTGTCTATTACTCTGATAAATTGAGAGTCACCGATGGTGACTAGCTAATATCCTTTTGATATTACCATAGTCTATGGTTTACCATCACCATCTTTCATTGTTATTGTTATCCATACCAGATTTGTGTGAAAGTCAGTCTAACCGTAAATGTTTAAATTGTTTGTTTGGCCATTTTAAACTCGGGGAGGCGTCCCACATTTATGTTGTGTTATTATTACTCTTCGTCCATTGAGTATGGATACAGCGCCTAAAGCTGGGCATGCCTCACTCTCTCATAGAGCCTTTTTGTCATTTTGTTGAATAAAAATAAAACTCTCTTGTAACCAACCTGTCTGTTATTTATGGGTATAAGAATACATAAATAGGGGGGTTACAATAGGATAATCCTCAATTTGTGACTTTATTTGTTAACTTGTCAAAGCTCCGGTGGCTGCGTGGTCTAAGGTGACATCTTCTCAGTAGAGTAGACTACCGATGATGGGGAAATCAGGGTTAGAATTACTGTTGGGTATACAGAGGGTGATTTTACCTAAATTGTTTTGCACACTTCCTCCTCGCAAATGCAGATAATACACATAGTTTATAAATGAGACTTTATCATATCTAACACATTAGCTTTATTTGTACATAGGTGGATAGCACGAACGGGTAATAAGACATGGTGTTGAAAATAAAAGAGACACTAAGTTTAAGATTGGCATATTAGAGTCGGATTGTCTTAGTAAGATTCTAACCTGACTTTGTATTTATTTATTTACTTTTTACATTTCCCAGTATCTTTAATAATGGCTTTATCCATAGGGCATAGGGTTGGTGTGATGAAGGTTGCTAAAAGTAAAGGTAATCATATTATTTTAATTAGTAGTTATGATAAATTAAATTGGGAAAACAACCCCTGGTGATCCAGGCAGACACACCAAACTTGACCTCCTTATTACAAGAAATACAATCCAGTGATCATAGTGGTTGAGACCACGTGAACACCGATAAAAAAATAACACATATTATATTATAATGTTATCAATGTTGACCGTAGCTAAATATGTTTTAATTTTCAAAGCTGTTCTTTCAACAAAAATCCGGGTATAGATGAGCTTCAAATTTAGATCACGTGCCCACTGGTGCGGGAGCGGTTCACAATAAACATATAGTAGAGCGTCGATAATTCGGAATAATCGGGGATCGACCCAGTCCGGATTATCGATTTATTAGGATTTTCAACCTGAACAGGAACTGACTGCTAGAAACAGTGTGTTTGTTGACGACCATTGTGACTCCTCCTCCCTTCCCTCTTTCGATCCAGGATAGACTGCCCCCCTCTATATATGAGAGTGACGCATAGACGCTAGGCTTCGTTTCCCGCTCTATTGAAATCTCGAATATTGATATCACTCTAGTATGATGTTGGTAGGAAGAACAGTAGATGTCAGTTACTAAAGTTATTAAAAACATTTTAATATATCCATACATCAAGTCATTTTATATTAAGTTGTCACGTTTGATATATATTATCAATATCTATAAAATAACACAAATAATATAGTAAAATATTATCTGGGTTGGTCACAAAGAAATATGTTTGTACTTTATCTAGTGTTCTTCCAGCCGAAATCAGGATATATATATATACACGTTATTTGCCAATAGTCTGCATACAGGTGACCGGACATGAATGTATTGTCCCTCTTAGTAATGGCATACGCTAAAAAAAACGTGTGTTTTATAATTAAATATTTTCTTGGAGATCCGAATTTTTGACGTCCGATTTATCGACGCTCTGCTGAACAAGATGCATGCAGTGATCTATGTGACCTAAGGAGAAATGTATAAGGGATCGTGATTGGTTGAGATTTCTCTCTTAAACTCCTTGCTTTCTATTCAGCATCGCTCTTGAGAACTACCGCGATAAGGAAGTCACATTGATAGAACATTCGTAGTGAATACCTTCCTTCCCCACTCTGCACTCCCTCCCAAACATACCTACACACACGATGACACAGTACGAGAGAGGGAGAGAGATGGAGAGAGAAAGGGTTAGTCAGGTATTGAAAACGTTATCACCAGGCGACTGAATGTCGCAGCCTAGCCTCACGTTCCTTTGTTCGGAAGAGACATAGCACCTGGAGTTGAATATATAGACCACTCCACATCACACCACCTCTTGACGGCACACCCACACTGACTGGCCTAGGTCTACACACTCAAACACGTCCCTTTATCCCTTAACTTGACGAGGTGACACAGACCTCTCGTTATTTTGTGGTTGTACACCTTACTATAGAACCTTTTTGACGACAAAAGGAAGTCCATGTGTTTCTTTTTCACAAATTGAATAGTTTGTTGATTCTTATAATCTATTTGTAAAGTGTCTTTATTATATTTAAAGTAATGACGGTGTTGTTAGTTAATCAGTAATTTCAAAGTCTATATATTAACTTTAAGAAAATTTAGAAATAGGTGTTAAAATGTTATTTTCAAGATAATTTCAAAACTTTTCCGAAACTAAATAAAAATAGATAACTAGTTGACAACATGATTTTTTTATACAGTCAGCTCACTTATCATCCAAAGATAGCAAAATATTTTTTTAAATATATTTTAGTAATCAATTTTGATAACAAAAAAAATCAATTCTGGTATCATAAAGTAAATTTTTCTGCACCAAATTAAAGTAACTAAATTGCAATCCAACAAAAATACTAAGCATAATATTTTATACAAAGATACTCCATCCGTGTTTAGTTAAATATAATATGTTTTTAAAGTCGTCTTGAGAGCTCTTAGTAAAATAGAACAACTTTTGCTACTTGGATATTTAAACCAAAATAAACTTTGCATTAGTAAACTTGTTCATAAAAAAATAGGATTTGATATTCTTAAAAACTAATCTACAAAGAGGTTATATATTTTAATTCATAATAATAAGCACCCTCTTTCAAATAATAGTTTATGTCTAATATTTAAAGAAGGGATCATTTATGAAGTAAGAAATAATATATTAGGGCCTACTAAACCATATTCGTAAATTTTAAAAATGACAAATAGACACAAGAATCGAAACCATAACAAGTAAAATCTAGCTTTCTCAATGTCCGATACCTTAGCTCAGGTGGTAGCACGTCATGCTACGAATATAAAGGTCCTGAGTTCAATTTCCGACATGGTCAAAATATTTTAAATTGATTAAATGTAAAATTCCCTTTTCACAGTGATAAATTATTGACCTGGGCCTAGATGTTGCTTCTTTTCTATATATATATATATATATATTAGTTTGTAAGATTTTCTAATATAGAAGTCGGTTCACAAAGGGCAAGTTAGATACCTCTAAGTAAAACGCAAGATTTTTCCATTGTTAATACAGTTATTTTAATGATATGTTATATTTCATAGGAAAACAAGATTATATTCTTATTAATTACAATAAATACTCCTCAAATATAAATTTTAGATAAAATTGACCACACCATTTTTTTATATTCAAAAATTATTTGTATGTAAATTATTCTTAAATTATTTTTGGTTTTAAAAATATAAAAACAAATTTTTGTTTACCAAGAAATCTAATTCTAAGGTACCCATTTTGAACTGAGTCTTAAAATGATATTTATAAATAATTTCAAATTTTCTAAAATCTGTCAAAAGTTAACGAAATAAATTTATTTTTGAAAAAATAAACATCTAATAGTATGTATCATGTAAAAAAAACTATTTATATTGCTAAACATTTACCAGATGCAAATTTTGAACCAAATTACTAAAGCCGTTTCTAAGATATTATAAATATTAAATAAACGCTCATTCACTAAACGAAAGTTTTCCCAAAAACCTAGTATTTGTAATGCCAAACAATCCCCAGATATAGTTTTAAATAAAATTGTTGAAGCTATTTTCCAAATATTTATAATTTTCTGAAATCACTCATTTGTAAACGATAAATTTTTACTCACGAACCAAGTATACAATGTTTATTTGGGAGATCAAACAATTATTATATATAATTTCAAACAAAATCATTAGAGTCATATTGTAAAAATTGAAATTTAAAAAATATCACTCAACAGTAAGCTACTATTAAATTAATGGCTATGGTAAATTTAGAATATATTTACTGAAATATATAAGTTACATATAAATATCAATTTTGTACAAAATCAATCAAACCGTTTCAGATCCGTGACCAGGCACAGGGATAGACAAAATTGTAAAATCCATTTTTACTTTCTCGCTATCTCACAGGTAGATAAATTATTAAGATCGTCAAAAAAATTGAACTCAAGATTTTGATTAATCTCGACATTTCGTGACCCCCTGAAATCGAAAAAATAGTTTTTTGAATTTCGGTTTGTCTGTATTTGCCTCCAACTAGAGCCTAAACTATTTTACCGATTGGGCTGAAACTTGCTAGCTAGTGTTTTCATAGGGTTGCTGCGAGGTATTTTTTGGAATTGGATATCAAACCCTAAAATTAAGGGTAGTTTATTGAAAGGCGAAAAGATAGAAAATCAATTTACTCAAAATCAGCTCTAACGATTTTGATAAAATATCATTTCAAAACATTAATAAACATTCCAAACAAAATGGTTACTCTCAATATTTCAGCAAAATGACTTTAAGGGTTTCAGTCTGATGCATAAATTCTCATTTTTTATCATATTTACGAAACTATTTGAGATATTAAATTACTTATCGTTACAAATATGTGGGGCTAATATAGGGTTAGAAAGTCTGCACGGAGTTCCGTATCATTTATTTTGACTTCGGGATACATAAAACGTAAAGATTCAACTTAAATTTGAGATATGTTTTCATGGTTACAGTACTTTTTCTTTAGATGAGAAAGTAGAAAACTATTGTACGCGCTCGCATGGGAGTTGATGGGTGCATATATTATGTTTGAAGCCACCCTTACATGGTGACTTTGAGGCATAAGAAGGAAGGAGAAAAATTCATATCCGTTGTATGAATAAATAATAAAAAAAAACCTTCTGTCGCACCAAACGGATATTATGACCTCCAGTTCATTCCTTTCGCTTAGACATCAACTACAAGAGTGGTGCTTTTTTTTGCTGTTTTATAGCCACAGGAGAAAATTTACGTTCTGAAAAGAATATATATTCCACCTGTGTTGTTCGAGAATTTATATCCTTTTTTATAGTACGCTTGTCAAAATAACAATAATTTTATTGGTTGTTTGAGCACTGGGGGCATATTTTGTTTGTTTTTTTAAAACTTTTTGTTTGCATGTTTTGTGCATAGGTAATATAGAGTTTAGTTCTACCTATTAAAGCTGGTATTCCCTTATCAAGGAAATACGAAGAGATTTTTATGGGGGTGTAAAAAATACAGTTCATCCTGTGAGACCTCTGGCTTACTTGATGATAGTACTTTCCCTTTTCCTCTGACGAATTTACACAATCATTATACTATTTGATCCCTGAAAACATCGACTTGCTTTTTAAATTTTCATTTTCATTGTATTTTACTATTGATAAACATTTACTAGTAGGTATCAAATTAATATACATCTTGGCAGGATTCGTAACGAAGCCAAATAGTCTAAGTAGAAGAGGATTTTAAATGATAAGTTAGCAAAAAATACTAAAATTCTCAAAAATAATATATATTTTTTTCACACAATAAGACTATTGTTAGAATTATTTAAGAATATATGTTTTTTGTTACAATGATGGATCTTTAAAACTCGCTCAATAAAACTTAAATCTATACTAATATTATAAAGAGGAAAGACTTGATATTTTGTTTTTTTGTTTGTAATGAATAAACTCAAAAACTACTGGACCGATTTTAAAAATTCTTTCACCAATATAAAGCTACATTATCATCGAGTAAGATAGGCTATATTTTATTTTGAAAATTTAATTTATTCCTCATAAAAATGTCGATAGTCACTCATATTTTATGGTAGAGTCTATGACGATTTTCAATATGTGTGTTGAAAATAATAGTCTGGGGGGGAAGGGTCTAGTTAATAAATATGAGAAACCCAATCTTTACCCTCCGCGACGTCAGAAATAGTAAACGTCCTTAATAAATGTATTTTAGAATAGGGTGATTCCCTTGGGACTAAACGACCCCGTGGTGTAGTGGTCAGTGCACCTGGCCACGGGTATATGGGTTCCACATTCTATTCCCGCCTGGCACCTTGAGTATCTTTCTTTTCTTTTGGACAATTGTCTGTTATCAATCTCAATGTTTCATTTGTAGCTTTATAATGTTATTTGATAGTTAATATTACTTTCTTATAATATTAGCTCTTGTTAGTAATACGTGGTGTTCCTTCACAGCTTCTCCGAATCCATCTTCGACAATTTCTGCTTTTTTTTGCTAAAAAAACATTAAATTTGTAGAAGCGAGACCAAACACTTGGAGATAATTACAAAAGTTGGTATCAACACTAGCAGGGAAAGTTTGTTCACATCGGATCTTAAATAAGTTATCCTCTCGGTGGTTCGGTTGTCTTTTTTTTTTATCTCTTCCCAAAGACTGGTCCTAAATAATTCAAGTTATCCTCCAGTTCAAAATATATAGGGGAAGATAGGGATGGTTTGATAAAAAAAAAAAAGAGAGAGGGGGGGGAAATTTCGCTAAGTGTTTTATTAGACCTAAGACAAACATAAACAGTGTCTTATTCATCGCAGTAATATTTATTACAAATAGGTGACCGAGGGTCTAGAGGTAAGGGGTCGGACTTCTGTGCTGGGGGTCCGGGGTTCAATCCTCAGTCCCGGCGCAGATTTATCTGATTGCCAAACCTTTCCTTCCCCTCTGACAAGACGTGTATTAATCACAACTTGTGAGTGTGTGAATGTGGAGAATACCAGGCCTCCACCGTGGTTCGGATCCCACGTTAAACTGTAGGTCCTCCATTTCATCTCACAATCAGCCTACCAATACACATTTGTGGAAATACATATAACCCGTACGAGTAGTAAGACGTGGGGCTAATAATAATATATAACAAATAGAAATCGTTGGACCGACCTTTATGTATCTACTCCAGTAATGTGCAGCTAATTAACAATATAAGCAGTGTTCAAAATGGCCACCTTCAGCCTGGATGCAAACCTGCAGTCGTCACGTCGTAGAATGCAACACGTTTTCAAACGTATATTGCATTGAAAAAATAGCATTCAGGCTGAAGGTGGCCATCCAATGAAGTTAAGCAGCTCTACATCACAGGAATACTAACATGACTATAGTTCGGAAACAAGATCAAATACGACACATTTTATTTGAACTTTTCTCATTGTTTTTCTGTCTCTTTTCCACCGATGAAGTGGATCCTTGTTTAATAAAAACCATGTTGCGTCCGTTTGTCTGTCCAGAGTTTTTCTCAAACTTATCGGTAAGGTGCAGTACAAAGTCGAAACTTCGCACATTGATTACTTAAGGTGGGGATCTATGGGACTTGAGAAAAGTGGTTGTTTTTTTTTTGCATATTTTTTTTAAAGCAAACATATTCTTTGGCTTCAGTAAATAAAATATTGCTCCAGTAAAAAGAGAGATTTAATTTCCTCGCATGGTGATATCAACAATTGTTGAATATCTGTAATGGGCATAGATGCATTAGGTGACAAATCTTTTTGAATCAAGAGAAAAAGTTGTCATTAAATTCCAGGACACCGTTGATAGATATTCAACAAATGTTATGATGTGAAGAAAATTAATCTGTAGGTTTCTACTGGAGGAATATTTTATTTATTTTGGCAAATAAAAAAAATAGGTTTTGCTATAAAAACTGCAATAAGCATTGCCCTTTTCTTGCGTTCCCTACACTCGCACCTTAAGTGTTTTAGTTACACCTAAAATTCTTAAAACGGGAAATTTTTTTCAAGGGGGAGGGTACAAGAGTGATTCAGCACACCACGATCACGTGGATATAGTTATAGATAATTTTTGTCCTATGAAGAATGCCATATTTATGAGAAAAATTTGAACCTTGAAAAAAAAACGCTATAATCTGACAGAATCATGGATACAAATCATGTAAACGCCTGTTTAAAAAAAATACAAAAATATATATTTGTAAACAACAAAAAACATACTTCTCATAATATCCAAACTTGCATTTGTCTGGGTCAGGTCTAGGCCCTAGTGTGTATTTAAATGGTTAGTAGTAACCTAGTCTACCTCTATGGTCTTGGGGTAAAGTGTTTGCCTCAGGACCTGATGTTCATGGGTTAAAACCCAGCCGGGGTCAACGGATTTCACTTGAGTGATAAAAATCCGTAGCACAACCTCTTTAGGAGGGTAAGTAAAGCCGTCGGTCCCATGTTGATAGTGTCATGTAAAATAATAACCCTGGAAGGTATATGAAAATACCTTTCCCAGCAAAATTAGTAGACCCTCTCTCTCTCGTTCATAGAAACTCTTGTACACTGATATAATCAGTCGTTTCAAAAAGTACACGTTAAATATCTCAAATAAATAAACAGTTATCTGGTATTGAATCAGGACCACCAACCCAAATGGAGCTTTTATCCCAACTCACAATCACGTGGCAAGAAGCTTCATCGGTTATTCTAACGTTTATATAATTTTAATGGATGAATAATTATTACTCGCGTGAGCGAACACAGCCAGATATTCTACACCTCTTTGTAAAGACGATTTTACCTCGGGGTTTTACCACACACTCACACTCTCACACACACACACACACACACACACACATCTTGCGCGCAATATGAGACCAAAACGTCTGAACCATAGCGACCGACTCCGTTAATTACTTCTGAGATATAACTCGATCCCACCGACATGAATACTCAGTGGATGATGGAGAATAACTGCTGTGGATTGTGCGTGAGGGTAAATACTGCAGGTTACTGATTTATGACAATGAATCGATACAGTGTATGAGGCACGCAATATCTCTGAGGGAACTGAAGGTCTTATAGAGAAAAACTTTATCTTCCCTATATCTTGATTTACACGTTCGCCGAAAATTAAGAATATAATCTGCTTGAATGGCGCAGCAACTCACACGCTGTATGTTTACCCATGATGCAATGCAACGCAAACTTAAACCGCTGTTTAAAAACGTATTTTATTTTCTAGTGGACACAAATATATCTTAGATCATTCTCTTGATAGATGTTTACAAATTATAACGCTGTGTCGTGGCACAATCTAATTCACTCTCTTCACATTAATGGGTTATTTCAAATCTCCTCACAACGGCCATCGAAGCTGTCTGCTATCTTCTGGCTGAACAGCGCTTACGTTCTCAAATGTGCATGCGCACTGATTTGAAATGGTAGAGTTTGAGATTTGATTGGTTTTCCCGTGACGAACATTTCGGGCACAGCGGAAGAAGTAGAGATGAGTTGAACTTTAGCAGAACGGCTCACGCCGATGAGGCAGAAATCTTGTGATTGGCTTATAGCTCATCACGTGACCCCGTTTCTATTCTGCGCTTGTTTTTCGGTAAATGTGTGAATCCACAGTATCTCTCAGTTAACTGTTGCCAAATCTCCTCGCTTTAAGTTATGTGTGAAGGTGGTGTGCTGGGGTAAGAAGGAGCTACTGGCAACCTCGACTAACCAGCGTTGTGAAATAAGTATTATATTTGAGGGGAGATTGGCCACACAAAAACTAGAAAATGACAACGCTGTTTCTTATTAGTAATCATACATTTCCCTCAGCGATGATATCCAGTGTAGTAGGATTCTGGTGTGAATAACTTCCATGGTCTGATTACCAAACCCTTCCTTCACCTCTGACAAGACATCTTGTGAATGTGAGGAATGCCATGCCTCCACCGTGGTTCGGATTCCACGTTAAACTGTAGGTCCTCCATTTCATCTCACTTTCACCCTACCATTACACATTAGCGTAAGTGCGTATAACCCGAACGGGTAGTAAGACGCGGTGCTAATAATAATAATAATAATAATAACTTCCATGGTGTGAACCTGCAAGCAAGCTATACCAACCGATCGGCTGCCACCGTTATCGATGATAGTGCCAACATTTATGGATAGAGGGTGCAATGTGGTCAGCACAACGAGCCCCTTAGGATATTAATATCCCTTTTCTAAGCCAAAGATGCTACTTATTTATTCAAGTAGCTCCTCGTTTGTTCTCGCTAAACTGAGTTTGACCCCATTCTAGACCCACTGCTTTACAGATAAATTTAATAAATGCTGGGGATTGAGCCCGGGACATTTGGATCTGTAACTTCAAATAAACCGCCACGGCGGTGTAGTTGGCTAACGCACTAGTCGTGTTGAGCTGCTCGACTGCTGAGGACGGGGAGATCCAGGTTCGAATCTCGGGTGGGTGAACTGGGGGTGATTTTTCCCTAAATGATTTTCCACTCTCCTTCCACGCAAATGCGGGCTCATTTTATCTATTCAACCTACCCAATTCCTAATCCATTAGCGTAATTAGTACTTACTCGAACTCGAGATTTTAAAAAATATTTACGTTTCATGGCCATCTGAAATAAAAAAGGGTTTTTTTGCCCTGCCGTTTGTCTGTACGTCGGTACCTCGGGCTAGAGCCGAAACTGTTTTAACGATTGGATTAAAATTTGGTATTTAGAGTTGTTAAGGTCCCCCAAGGGGTTTTTGGAATGATATATCAAACCATAAATTTAAGGGTAGTTTACTGATGATGGGCCAAAAAAAAAAATATTTCCTCGAAATTTACTGAAACGATTTTGATTAAATTTACCACCTAGACACTATTTACCATTATAAACTAGATTGCAGTTCTTATTTTCTGATAAAAATTATTTTGAGAGTACTATACATTAGGGAAGTTTTCCGATTTTCATAATTTTTCCGCAACTATTGGCGATGCGAAACAACTTATTATTGTAAGGTTGTAATACTGTTAAAGATAAATTATTTTATTTGAAATAAATTTTTATAAAACAAATCATTTCTGAGCTATAAACAAAAAAAATATATATATACTTTTCATTTCAAATAAATTTTTATAAAACAAATCATTTCTGAGCTATAAACAAAAATATATATATATATATATATATATATATATATTATACTTTTCATTTCAAGTATATATATATTTCATTTCAAGTTTTTGAAAATTAATTTGATTCTTATGCTTTTTGGTGGACAAAGATATTTATCTTTGCTCAATTTTTCTGTAGCAATGTTCCTAGTTCCTAATGCCATAGAGTAAGTAACAGTGTATATTACTTCATTTATGATCTATGATGTAATGTGTTTACAACAATGTATAGACCTACTATCTCCTGTCACAAATATTACGATTTTTTGGTAAATGTATATTTTAAGAGAAAAGCGAGAGAAAGTTGGTGTGGTTCACCGTACCATTTGTTTTTTATTGGTGAAGCTTCGTAAGGGTAGTTTACTTATGGTTGAAAATATATAAAAGCTATTTTCTCAAAATCATATCTAACAATTTTGAATAAAATTCATATACAAGTTCTGTTTAGCAATACAAAAAAATGGTGCATCTCTTATTGTTAGGAAAATGAATTAAATAGTAATTTATGTGAATGGATATCTCCAATTTCTATCATATCTCCGAAAGCCTTTGAGATCCAAAATAAATAACTATTTAAAAATAGTATGAATATTAATATTGAAAAAAATATTATTGAAGTATATATTTATAAAAACAATAGTTTACTATCTTTAGGTAAATATATATGTTTATTAATTGAAATGTTTTTAATGTAGAATGGATTGTTATGCTCTTGTGTGAATCGAGATGTTCATCATTTATCGGTGTTTTTGTAACAGTGTATATTATTTGATGTATTATATTTTGTATAATATGATGTTATTTTATTACATTATGTTTCTGCAACAGTCTATTATTTCGTTTCACATATCCTACTCGTTTTAAGTAAATGCCTCCATTGCGGTGAACCGTACCATTTATTTTATTTTCAAGTTTTATACCGCTATTTATATCTTTCAAATAAAAGTTTTAGGACATAATAAAGGCAATGTGTTTATATAAACTTTAATTTACATAACTCTGGGCCATATGGCAGTATTGTATTTATTTTATTTTATTTTTAACACCGTGTCTTACTACCCGTTCGAATTACACGCTTATATACCAAATTACACTAATATGTTAGAGATTAGGATGGTTGAATTTAAAGTACGTGTACCCGAATTTACGTGGGTTTGAAAAAAATCTCATTATAACCGACTGGGATTGAACCCCGATATACCCATCTTCGGCAGTCTAGTCTATTGCGAGAGTGATGTCTTAGGCCATGCAGCCATTTAATCGGGTAGTATTTTACTACTCTTGTCAATAATCATTTATACTTTAGACATTCCAAAATGGTTTTGAACAGTGCCACGTTCATTAAATATGGAAAATAAAAGTAATTTCAAATTTATATTTAATTCAAATCAAATTTTTTGAAGTAAATATGAAAATTTAAGGTACTTACTTTTTTTAAATATTAGGAAAAACTGGTTGCAACATTAATGTATGAAAAATAAAAATAGTATTGTGTAAGCTAATGTTAAGAATTTTCGAAGGAAAGTTAGTTGTGCATCAGTTTTACAAAGAATAAAAATAGAACTGTTATCTTAACAATATTTTACAGTGAAGTCCAAGAGGGAAAAATAAAATATATAAGTATATTTTTTCTTTAAAGAAAATTGAATTTGTTCACTTCTCATTTTTTATTTGAAACATTTTGAACAGAATTCTTCTGCCTTTGAGATAAATTGATTTAAAACTTTTGAAAATAATCGATAAAATAGCAGTATTCATTATCCTGGAGTGAAGTAAATTTTTTGTTTAAGTTTACATTAGTTTAGTTTATGTAGATAAGTTAAGTTTTAATTTTGCAACGATTGTGACGTTTTTGTACCTAATTTAGTTTAAATAAACTGTCAAATATTAACCAACAAGATATTATTAATGCCAAATAATTTGAAAGTTATTTGAGTGAAAACAAATTTGTTGTTGATAAAAATAACTATAAAAATATAATCAACATAGAAATTAGTTAATTTCCTCCTCAAATTATAACTAAAAATTATACTTGAAATTTTGGGAATATTAATTTTTGTTTTGCCATTTTTTGCCATTTTTGTTTTTTTCCTTTCTCCTAAGGGTTGCATAAAAAACTAACGTCAATACAATAGAACATCTGAAAAGAATCGGTAATTTTTAGTCAGTAAATAGTCATACTTTACCAGCCCCGTGATAATAGTGGTCAGTGCACCTGGCTACGAGTCTAGGAGTCCTGGATTCGATTCCCACATGGTACCATTGGTATTTATTCTAAGAGAGGAAGGGTGACCTGGCAGTCTAGGGGTAAGGTGTCAGACTTCTATGCTGGCGGCCGGGGTTCAATCCTCGGTCCCGGCATAGATTTATCTGATTACCAAACCTTTCCTTCACCTCTGACAAGACATCTTGTGAGTGTGGGGAATGCCAGGCCTCTACCATGGTTCGGATTCCACGTTAAACTGTAGGACCTCCATTTCATCTCACAATCACCCTACCATTACACATTAGCGTAAGTGCGTATAACCCGAACAGGTAGTAAGACGCGGTGCTAATAATAATAATAATCTAAGAGAGGAATTATTTCAGGAGCCACCGGGGTTCACTTGATTAGGCTTAAGCTAGATCATTACTGGGTCCACACCTTCATAATCATTATCATCATATCATCTCATTTCGGGTATGACCTGTGGACAACCTCCATAGGTGTGCCCTGGGAAACGTTATGTGCCACACGAGGGGATAAGATTCTACACCCAAGATGACCAGACAAGATAATATATATCTCTCCCAGTCAAAGATAGTGAACGCATAAAATAAAATCGATCCTTTAGTAAGCATAACCATCTATTTATTATTTAATTGATGATATTTGTTGTTTTTAGCACCACTTCTTACTACTCGTTTGGGTTATACACCTAGATACTAATAACGTTAATGTTTCAGAGATTAGAAAGGCTGTATTTAGAGGAAGTGTATCCGCTTTAACGTGGACGGAGAGTGGAAAACCATTTAGGAAAAAAAACCTCAGTATATCTGACCGAGATTCAAACCCTGATCTCCCTGTCATCATCAGGTTAATATAGTTCGAGAGCGAAGTCTTAGACCAGGGGTCCCCAACCCTATGCCCGCGGGCACCATGATGACACCCGCCGAACCTTTTGCATCTGCCCGCCACTTTTTGACCAAAGCTGAAATGTTGTTGACTAATAATTTTAATGTCACTTTTCCCACAAAAATCAAGTTTGTGCTTATCTCCAGGTATCCTGTTCTCAAGAAGTTGGTGATTGAAAGCCCCCCATTTTTCCAATAACACCCTCTAATTCTTCTTTCTTCGCCGGCTCATTTACAAAGTGTAATTTTACTCGGAATCCCCTTAGTTTCAAGCTGAATGATTTTTTTTATCCTAATCTCAAAACCTATCCCCTTCTATCATTCTCACCACACTCACTTATACCATGATAATACATGCAATATCTTGACATGGGTCTACCCAGCTTTGTTGCCTGAATAAACACAGAATAAACATATATTTTAAAAGTGTACCCAAGCACCAAAATGATGGTGAGTAGTTAAATGTTCCTTGTTTCTTTATTTTGGTCTTGTTAAACTCGTAAATACAGTAGAGCAGTATTTTTTAAATCTATTTTTTGTCAACTTGGAGGGGGTTGAACCCCCCTCCCCCTATGTCTACGGCCTTGAGTATTACCCACAACCACATGTGACGTCACAATCGCTGTTGGAAACTTAACACAGCAGTTGACCGGCCTTGTGTATAGCGTCGAAGCTGACCTCTGAGCCTGGCGGGAGTTGGTAAATTTGTCTTGAAAAAGTAATTGGTGCCCGTCGCATTACCGTTAGTTTTGAATGTGTTCTAAGGTACAAAAAAAGTTTGGGGACCTCTGCCTTAGACCATGCGTCCACTGAAGCGAGTTTTAATTTGTATTATGATAGAAAGAGATTACATTGTTTTGGTTACAGAAATAACCGTGCCTGTGTGTCTGACCCCATTATAGTTGTTTATCTGTTCAACGAGTCTCAAGTAAATGTAAATAACACATAGATACCCGCCAAAAAACCTTAGGATTATATTTCTGTTAATTATATCGGGGACACCATTTTAGAGCCATAGCTGTTCATCGTTTAAAATTTAACTACCTAGCACGTTGACATATCAGGCTTTAAATTTGCAGTGACAGCTATAAAATGTAACCTTTAAATTTTAGAAATATAAACTCAAGATTATTAAATATAGGTTTCACCTTTGATATATATATTACTAACTTTCATTTGAAAAATAAGATGTTAATCAGTTAAACAAAACTGTGTAAATCGTTGCCGGAAAAAATATATATATATATTTTAAATTGTGGCTTCTCCTATGAATATTTTTGAAATTATACATTTTTGGGGACATTCTCTGAGTATAAGCTTCCGTTTTAAAAACAATTATGAAAATTGGTTGGGTAAATAACTTTGAATTATTGTTAATAAAGAAATTGTTTCAAGTTTTAAATATCTAGAAAATTGTGCACAAATTTGGGGCTAAAAATATATCATAAAGCATTTAGTTCGCAGACTGTTGGGGTTGAACCCTGAATTTTTGTGCATTAATGGATTACTTGACCATCAATAGTCTGTTAATTTCTTCAAGTTAACTGCACCATACATGTATTAAAAAATAAATTATTATATACTGTCTTCTAGTGGTCAGAGGGCCCGGCTACAGATCTAGCGGTCCTGAGTTCGATCCCCGGCGCTTCTGTGAAGCAGTGGGTCTGAAACGGGGTCATCTCAGTCTCGTGAGGATAAATTAGGAGCTACTTGAATGAAAAAATGGCAACTCTGGTCTAGAAAACGGATATTAACTGCTGGAGGGCTTGTTGTACTGACCACGACACCCTCTATTTGCATAAGTTAATAATATCTTCGCCAACAGACTGGGGACGATCTGTAGGTATGGCTTGGTTGTGGGCTGACAGTAAAGAGTCTTTTTGTTTATTTATATGTTCAAAGTTCAGTTTTGGTTGTCAACAATTTAAACTATGTATCCCACTGATAATGTTTTAGGAAAAGGAGACAGAACTAGAATCTGTATTAGAGTCAATCATGCCAACTCTTGTTTTACCGAGTCAAAGCCCTGAGAATCTATAGTAAACTACTATCTTAGTGTGGCTGTACTCTTTTTATCACAATAATATGAATTTAAATAATTATTAAATTCAAAAGCAAATTAATACGCTCGCATTAGGGGGTACAGGGAATATATGTCAAAGTTCATCAAATTGAGTTTGTTGTTTATGTAAAGTTATGGGTCATATTCCCGTATGGTTGTAGAGAGTCCTTCCTTTTGGCCCCCCTTTCTACACACCCCCTTTCATAAAATGCACGGAGAGGAGACTCCTGATGAAACACCCGGTACTTCTTTATAAAATTCAAGAAGAGGAAACTCCTGACGAAACACCCGGTACTTCTTCATAAAATGCAAGGAGAGGAAACTCCCGACGAAACACCCGGTAGTTGTGTGCTGTTTATACCATATGGCTGGAAGTGCACATAATTATCTAATCTTGTAATCTAGCGCTACTTGGAACTCTCACTCTCTCTGCTCTGTTATCTAGGTTTCTGTCGGTGTCGGCGAAGCTGTTCCTGGTAAAGTTTCCTGACAGTTGATGCCGGATGAAACAAGTCAGATTCACAAGTTAGTCCGAACACTCGCTCGCCCGTTCGAATCCCCCGTGTGGCCGCGGGCGTGCAGAACAGTTCATCTAATTCCACTTATTAACATCACACACAATCACGCAACTGGATGGTTTAGAAACAATTAAAATAAACATACAAGGTTTTTTTTTAAATACTTGTATCAGCTCACAAGAAAGCTTTGACCTTTGAGCAAAACGGATTGGATCGAAAAGGTTCAAAGAACAGAGTGGCAAACATTATAGAGGAAATTGCCTAATGTGACGTAACGCAAAATAAAGATAGGATTTCCCATCTTAGGTATCTTCCTTTAATTCGGCGGGTATTAAAGGTAATATAAAATTGAAACAAAAAACAGAAATCCTTCAATAATTCGAGAAATAGTATTACATTGTCGAAAAGTTATTTTTCTGATCTTGATGAAGGTTTTTTAGATGATTATCTTTTTGTACATCGACTACAGCTCAGACTATTTGGCTTAGTCACAAAAATGTCCTGTAGGAAACTCACAGACAGGATGTTGGTTGCAAAAGTCCATGGAATATTATGTCTACCTATAATAGGGAACAAGTAAAACATAATTTTGAAATTTAAGTCGGTGTTATTCATGCACAATATTAGAGTGAGTGTGTATATTCGTTAGCGGGAGAGGGAAAATGCTAGCAGCACCTTTACAAGAGTATTCACAGGGTTAACTACAGTAGCCCCATGGCTTCTTTGGTGCTGACTGACAGCTCACAGCTAACAGCTAAAAGCTTTTAAAAGTTACCAGACCAAATTATGTATTCCTACGCCGAACCATATGATCTGAAAAAACATGTGTTTAGTAGCTGTCACTTCTGACGGTCAAAATTTAGGTATATACCTAAATGTTGACTGTCAGAAGTCAGCTGTGAGCTGTCAGTCAACACCAAAGAAGCCACGGAGCTACTGTAGTCGTTTTCTTCCCTCGCTCTCTATTTCATACACTGGCTTGGCTTCTAAGAGTAATACTGTTTAGAGTGCTTAGGTGCGTCAAGTTAAGATGCAACCAGCATCGCAAAATAGCTTCAAAATCACCAAGTTGGTGACATCATTAAATGAAACTGATACATTATATATTATGTTTAAGCCCCTTATTGGAACACGAACATTCCTGAACTATGAAAAAAGGTTGCAGGTGCAAATCATAGTAAGTAAGTCTTGATTGACCACCTTGGTAATACAAAACTCTTCATTATGGTAGGATTTTATAGGACGAACCATATCTGGCAGTTACTAAAACTATTTTAATATATTCATACCTGAACGTCAGCTGTCACTTAGATTTATATTATCAATGACGATAAAATGAAATTAATATGGATAATTATATAAGTTTTATTTGTGTTTTTAAAAAAATACGTTTGTAATTTCTCAAAGGTTTTTTTTTCATAGGCTCATCCTCCAAATCTATCCGAAAAGGTGGGAGCATGGACAAAGGTTTCAGGTTAATCTAGTATGGTTTTCTGGTGATAGGGATGTCTGGGGTTTGACTCTCAACAGGGTGGGCTAAAAATGTTGGTTTTTCAAAACTGTTTATTATTTTTCTTTCTTGGCTCTTTCTTTGTCCATACCCCTTTAGTGTAAATATTTGAATACACCATATGGATAGTAATATGGAAAATCTTAAAACAGGTAGGTTATATAAGCTATACGACCTTCAGGGCTGCTACAAAAACTATTTTATTTTCCCGACCTTTCCAAGTTTTACAGAAAACATTTACCAATTTTTATTGACTTCATTAACCCTTTCCTAGTTTTCCTCCTAGAATGACAATTTTTCTCTTGATACGTGTGTGTGTGTATATATATAACTTTTTTAATGCTAGAAGCAAATTTTTATAAGTAATTTTTAAGTACTGAATGTTTTAGATATTAATTGTTGCATTATGTGAATGGAGACTAAAAAACATTCTTTGAAACCATCTCACGTCAGTAGAATGCCATTTCTAGGTAATGTATGCAATTGATTAAACATTAGGTCATAAATATTGCGATTCATTTTCTGCAGCTCTTCGCTTTTGCCTCATCCTGGGGCAATTTTTTTTACAACCCGGTTCCTTCTTCTGCCAACATCGTCCACTATCTGAATCATATACT
This sequence comes from Timema douglasi, assembly GCA_901482245.1. Taxonomy (NCBI): domain Eukaryota; kingdom Metazoa; phylum Arthropoda; class Insecta; order Phasmatodea; family Timematidae; genus Timema; species Timema douglasi. The sequence goes on along the minus strand of CABEEJ010002346.1, from coordinate 28,212 downwards.
ACAATCCTGGTCTCCCTCTTAAATCTCTCCCTTCAACATCTCCTATAATTATTTTCATCAAACTATCATGACTCAGTACATGTCCTACCATGTTAACTCTTCTTTGCTGTGTGTATAACTTTCCAAAGTTTTCTTTCTTCAATTGTTTTCTTAACACGTTTGTCTTTGTTTGATACGATCTCCATCTATGATATTTTCAACTTTCTTCTGTAACACCACATCTCAAATGCGTGTAATCTTTTCCTTTCATTTGCACCAACGCTATATGATTTACATCCCTAGAGCATTTTGTTAACGTGAGATAAACACAATCCTTAATTTGTTTTAGTATGTGGGTGTAAAAATTAATAGTTTTTATAGAAAAGTATTTCAATGCCCTGATTTTGCCTTGTTTTTAATTCAATTCGGTGACATAAAAAAAATCCCTGACTTTGATAGGTTTTTCCCTGTGCTTCCTGCCTGTAGCCACCATGTACCTGTGTTTGTCACACCTTTTAGCACTCCGTGAATATTCATTCGTGTCTGTTGTGAGCTCATACATTGGTCTAGCTAACATTATGATGGAGTGGACGTGAGGTAAGGTAAGTCCTTTTTTTTTTCAGTTTTTATAGCATTGTAGAATTTCTGAAATACTTTTTAAACGAACGGAATAATTTATCAAATTCCAAGATGTCTATGATAAATATTCAAAACATACTGAGATTACCATGCCTATTTATGCTTTTATTTTTTTATATAAAAGCTGCAAAATAGTATTATTAACTCACCCTTCCACCCCACCTTCAGCGTCCAAAAAAAATAAATTACCGTTTGGACATATTTAGACTTCAAAACTGCCCCTGTGAACTACCGAACGTAATTTGGAAACACCCTGTATGTGTAAATTGAGCCTTTGAATACGGTAGCTAATAAATATACGTATAAGCTAAACTAAAACGACGGACTAAACAACTTGGACGAGTAACAACGTATATTTTAATTGAGTTACAGAGACTAATGTTTACCTTAAAAGTTTGTTTCCCCTTCAATTAACGTTATTTAAATTATAATGTAGTTTCGTTTTGGTCCACGCCTATTGGCTTGTGCATGTAGATGTTGACGTGCTTTATCCCTAGATTAAAAGTAGCAATAGTAGTAATAATAATAATAATAATAATAATATTCAAGCGGGTAAGTTAAGGCCCGAAATATCGCCTGGAGTTAATATTGAATTGGACTATTTATTCTTTTAAATTTTGGCCTTGAAAGGGTTCACTACAACAGCGTTTGTTAAACTGTATTCCGCGTAGTCCTTGGGCCCCACCACAGCACTCTCAGGCTCTGGGAGACAATTTTAGAATATTATTTATTTGTTTTTCACACAATAAAATAGTACCAGTAATTGATAGCCAATTTTTTTCAAATCTGAACAAAGGACATTTACCAAAGGCGAAGCCAGAACATGGGATGTTTTCCATTTGTCCTTTACTTTTATACTTTGCCAATTTAACTGGTCTTGTTAAGTGTTCATAAAATTAGTGTAAATAATTTTATGAGGGTTTCAACGTGTACGTTTTCGGTTAGAATGGCTCCTTAGCTTTGGTCTAAAATATTTAGGAACTCTTGAACTATATTATGTAGACTACGTAGCCTTCGTTAACCCTGAAAGGTAGCAAGCTTACCTTACAAGATAGGGCCATAGCATAGTTCGTCAAGGTAATACTGTTACCTTTCAGGGTGAACAGTGTGTACTTAAACATATTTTATCTTTGAAGCATAGGTTTGCAGAATTTTGTCTATAATGGTAGAATTTACTAAAATTATACATTCCTTTTGATTATCCTATATTTAAACAATTTAACAATTTGAATATAGGATAATTAGCCACATAGATTTGAAATTTCTATAATTGTGTTGTAATTTCAGACTAGATTTTAATAAAAGGTTTGTCGACGTGTTCATGGCGTACAATAAATCACACTAGGTGATCATTTCTGTGAATCACGCGGCATCCTAATATGCACAGGGGAAGAGTAGGAAAAAATGGAACGCTTTTAGAGGGAAAAGGAGGGAGGGGGCGAGTTAAGAGCCGTATTTTAGCAGTTCTTATGGCAAAACACTTTTTCTCACCATAAAAAATATAATAATGCTGAAGTTTGGTTTAGCTTAATTTTCTCCAACTCCATGGGCGTCTTCCTGCGATTGCACTGTACCAACAGAGAGGCTGCAATTTTCTGGTGAAGATAGTGCCAATTTGCAAAGAAAGAGTGTGTCATGTGATTAGTACAACGAATCCTCCTACCATTTATCTCAGTTTTCTCGGCTTGAGCCACTTATTTTTCATTAAAGTATCTCCTCATTGATTCTTACGAGGTAGAGTTAACTTGACCCAGTTTAAGGCCCACTGCTTTCACAGAAAACCTGGAAGAGACGAGGATCTAACCTAAGACCTCTGGATCTGTAGCCAGGAAGTATGACTCCTCGACCATAGAGGGGGTCTTTTTAAGTATTTGTCATTAACATAGTTGTGTTAGACCAAAAATCTTTTAAGTGAAAATACAAGTTTTGGCCAAACTACGCGATGCCTATGACAGATTTGTTTTAAAAAAAACTGTTGAAAAATTAATGTTTAACCCGCTTCAGTGGCCAAATGCTCTAAAACAACAATCGAATGTTAGACTAGCTTTATGATGACGGGGATATCAGGGTTAGAATCCCAGACGGACCTATTTAGAATGTTTTTTCCTAAATTATTTCTCACTCTCCGTCCACTCAAATGCTGGTGGATTACCTCTAAAATGCTTTCTTCCCCATCCCTACCCCTTTAGAGTAATTATCATATAATATGTGTATAATCTGAAAGAGTAGTAAGACGGAGGGATTAAAACATATATATCTTTAGAAAATTAAACTAAACGTATTTATTTGCTAACGCAATAAGTTGGTTTATTTTGACCAAAAAACCCGAAGACTTTTAACTCGCGTTCCCTTTCACCTCACTGCTAAATATAATAGCGCCGTAAGATAAAACACACAGGCAATTCTTCTAACAGAACTGTGTAACACATTGCATCTATTATTTCACAGGGGTGTAGTAAAACATTTGGGCTATAGTATTCTAATGGCCCCCGTGAAACGAATAAATTACTGACAGTTCTAATAACATTACTATGTAGCGTAATGCATTTAATAAAATGCAAGGATTTAGTATAACATGACTGTGTCATTTAAAATTATGTTCATTTCAAGCGATAGTAATATGGCACTTTGTACTTTTCACTTTATTGTGATACTTTTCCTACTAAATAGAAACCAAATAAAACTAAGCTTGGGATCTTAGTTATGCTTTAATAACTTAATATTCATTACTTTCTGATCTCTACATAAGAGGTAAATTGTGATAAATAGTTTAGTTACCTATTTTAATCATTACTTGTAACCAGCCCCGTGGCGTATTGGTCTGTGCACCTCACTACCGAGCCTAAGGGTTCCGGTTTCATTTTGCAGCTGATACCTTGGGGTTTTTTTTCCCGAAAGGGGAATTACCCCAACAGTCACCAGGATTTTGTTAGCTAGGTTTAAACTATATTTAAGATATTCTTTGGCTCCACACCCTCACATTCACTTTCATCATCCTCTCATCTCATAGGAAGATGGACAGTCTCTCCATGGAAAGGATGTACGATTAGCACCTTCAGGCGTCCCCTGGGCAACGGTACATTAGTACTGGATAATCTTTCCACTACTGGTCTACGACTTATATTGATCAAACGTGAAACATTATTATTATTATTATTATATCATTACTTGTGATACATAACACAATATATCGTGTTTAGTTTGGACCTGGGTGACAATATCGGACATAAGTTTGGAGCACTTTTAAAAAACTACTAACCCACAAAGCTTTATTCATATTATAAACGCCTGCTACATACCTATTGTAGTCTAATTTAAACTCAACTTAGCTTGGTTTAGTTATGTCCCATTAATTTTAGTACAGAAAGGACAAAACAGTATTTTAAAGCTTTTTATCGTGGCAAGGTTACGATGTTTCTTAAAACTTTACGGCATTTTATTTGATTCGCTATATCTACTTTCATTTTATACATACATAGATTGATTTGAAATTCCTATGCAATATAAAGGCAAAAAGCGACAAGGAATACAACGAATGCCACTGATCTATGACCTAAAACCAAGAGATAAAATGAAGTTGACTTATGATCTAAAACCAGGAAATAAAATAAAGTCTCAGGATCCATAAAAAAATTAATTTGTTGATGTTTCATGCTGGAAGATTCAGTTTAGACAAGGCTATGCACCTGTTGAAAGACTTAATACCTAATATAAAAGTATCCTGGTATGAAGAATATTTTTAAAATATAAACATTTTCACTATACTAGACTTCACTATGACAGCCGGGCGTGCTAGCTACTAATATGACTCATTCACACCTAAACTGCGTAATTTCAATCATTCATCCCCAAGTTTCACCTTTCTATATGATTAAGTGTATAGAGTTGCATTATTCCACCTAAATATATGCTATAGCCATAGATTTTACATGGTCATATTTTTTTCCTTAATATTTGTGTTTCTACAGTAAATTTAAGTTATTTTTTACAAATTAAAGTCATATTTTTTATATATTTAAATTTAAATAATAGTCTGAATGTTCTATTAAGACCTTTGCCTGGATACAATAGTTAAAGAATAAAAATTAAAGTGACTGATAATTTTGATAGAAGAATAAGCTAATATTTAGTTGAGGTTGATGTGGCTGTAATCAAATATTATTATTTATGAGATACTCATATTGCTTATAATCTGACTCTGGATTTGACTAAAACGAAATGTGCAAGCTTTTTTTATTTATTTAACATGCGGATACCCTTTATTTTTCAAAGTTTAAGCTAACTTTTAAAAGTAATTTAAAAATGTGAAAGGTATGGTTTAGATTAACTTTATTCTTCAACCACGAGTAAATCTTATATACCTATAAGGAGAAACAATTACATTTCGTGAGTTGAAGAATTTTTTTTTATGCTTAGAATTCGAGCAACATTTTACGTCAAGTGACAGGTAGGAAATCAAGAAAACAACATTCGAAGCGTTTCTAAAAATAAGGGAGGTGAGGTTGAAGGCTTATAAGCAAAGCCACTGGTGAAACATGTAATAAATGAATGGTGAAGAGANATCCATGTCGTTTTTTTTTTTTTTTTTTTTGCGACTCAATCCAAACACTTTCCCCAGTAAAGGAAATTGTTGGTTATTTTAGAGTACCAGTCATCTTAAGAGCAATTCAAAGAAACTTGAGAAATCGTCTTTGAGATTTCCTCCCAAAAGAGATAAATAAATATGTTTCTTGTCAGTGTAACTTGCCTTATGCCTTTCTAAGTTGACACTCAAAGGCTATTTATATTCATTTCAGGGCTACTTAAAGTTTTTTTTGACATATGAAAAGTTACAAACAAAAATCAATTTAAAATTAATCTGGGTCCTAGGTATTTCCTCTCACTTTTTCCGATTTGTTTTATCTACGTCTTAGCATCAGTTCACGCTGTACAAATATATTGTCACCGCGTATTACTGCCTGTTCAGGCTATATGCATTATAATAACTATCTACTCTAACGTGTTTGGATGAGGAAGGAATTATTTTACTGGTAGTCTACCGGAATTTGCTTGGAAGGAGAGTGGGGAATAGTTCAGAAAAACCCACCCTGACCACATCCGATTAGGATTCGAGCCCCAATCTCCCCGTCATCTGCTGTCCAGTGTTTTGCGAGAGTGAAGCCTTAAGCCGTGCATCCGCCGAAGTGGGCTCCAGTCGTGAAAAGTTATTCATGTAATACAATTTACACACATAAAATATTCGGAGACGTGTTCTACAACATTGTACAGCCCCCTCCAACCCCTAATTACATCCCCCTGTGCATTAATAAATTACTAACTCTCCCGCAAGTGTTCACTGTTATCTAAGCGTGGCTAAACTATGTGACAGGAATCCAAAATACTCTTACCCCTTACCCCTCAACAACTGTTAAGTTGTAGCCCGGGGTTATTCAACCCGCAGCCCTCTGTAACATTTTTTGTGGCCCACTGGCTCATGGAAAATCTAAAATTATTTCAAGAGAAAAATTACAAATACAGATTTATATTTTACATAATTAAATAAATACATATTTTAAGTTATTTTATAAATGACTTTGGCTTTATACATGAAGAAAAATATTACTTTTTTTTCTATACAAATGTACCTTGAACCGGCGCATGACTATTCCAGTCGACAAGGGAGAGATTACTATTTCGGAAGGCCCTAATGACCTCAATGTTTCGATGGGCCTTAAAATCCTAATAATAATAATAATAATAATATTTCGGGAGTTTTCGGGCATAGTCGGGGGTGTTCGCGTTCAGTCATCACCATTGACACAATCGGGACGCCAAAAGAGAAATAATATATTTTAAAGTGCTCAATACTAATAATGTCGGTACAGTGTTGTGATCCAACAAGAAACAGACACTTTGGCCCTTATAACTTAAAAGGGTTGAAGACCACTGTGCGGCCCTTCTCTACGTGGCTTAGCATATAAAGAGGAGGTGGAGTGACTGCTAAATGGAGGGGTCCTATTCACACTCAGGCCAGTGCAAACAAGAAAGCACGAAGGGTAGCATCAAGCTTACTTTGCACGTTTCCACTATGGCGTGGCTTATAAAAACCATAGTGTAATCTGTCAAGGAGAAACAGATATTTTTCAAGTTAAACGAAGTGTATATTTTACATTATAGCAAAAAAAATTTGTCATTTTATCCAAGTTGCACTTGAGCTGGTTACTTGGAGGGAAATATCCTCACACAGCAGTATTTTTTTTTTTTAAACTTTAGAACTACTAAAAACCATCTTCAATTATCTTTAAAAACAATTGATGTGATACTGTTAAAAACTATTATAATGTTTTAAGAAGTACTATATCTCTAGACTAGATATTATCTTTAAACATTTACTTTGCTCTCAGAACTGTAACATTTCGTGTTAAACTTCGTGGAAAATGAGCTTGTTCTATATTTCATAAATATTTTTTATTAATATACAACTTAAGACGTAAGGTTTGTAATTCTGTAGGGACATCTTTCACCTCAATTTTTGTGAAACATATTTTTAAAATAACTATAGTTTTTTAAATATATGGAATTTCTGGATGTCTGAAACGCGTCTCAGAGCAAAAATAAGCCGATTTCCAAGGGAAGTTTTTTATTTGCCATTTATAAATGGTACAATATTTACTTTCACGTATTTAAGTCAAGTCATGTGAACTGCGCCTGGATATTATAAATACCTAAGAAAAATTACACTAATAAAATAGTAAAATATTCAATCCCTAATTTAATTTAATTTATCGAATCAAAATACTTATAAAGTTAATTTTAAAGATTTTAGAAGTTAAGTCCAACACCGTAAATATATCTATTTGTATTTTCTAAAAAGTACTTCCTACTAGAATAATATTGTACTTTATCAATTTTGTTGTAAACTTAAATCATTTTAACACATATTAACTAAACTGTAGTCCACTTTGGTGGCCGCGTGGTGTAACACGTTACTCTCGCACTAGAGAATAATGCCGATGACGGGGAGATCGAGGTTCGAATCTCGGTTCGTTGTACTGGGGGTGGTTTTACAAAACTGTTTTCACTCCTTATCCACACGAATGCGGGTACACTTCCCATAATTATAACCTGTCTATTCCCTAACACCATTAGAGTAATTAGTGCATAGGCGTATAGCCCGAACGGGTATTATACCATCTCATTCTTGCTTCCTCAACTATCTCATATACTTCCTCTACTCCCACTCTTTCCCGGTTAACTTCATTCCTAATTCCATTTCTCCTCGTGACAGCTAATCTGATTCGCTTAAACTTCGCTCTCATGGCCTCCACTTTCTTAGCCTCTATTACATGCAATGTCCATGTTTCTGCTGCATGTGTGACAATGGTTACAAAGTATGCCTTGTACGACACTTCCTCACACTTCAAGTGTATTTCTCTTCTCCATAACAACTCTCCCTGCTACCCTCTTCTCAATAGATCTTCTCTACTTCCACCTTTCGTCTCAATCACGCCTCCAAGATAAGTTACGTTCTGTACTTTTGTCAGCTATACTCCATCCAACTTTATAGTTTTACTAAGTCTTATACTCTTCCTTCTCATTACCATCATTTCACACTTTTCATGCTAAATTTAATTCTTTCCCTTCCTCATTACATTCCTGTAGCTGTTCCTGAAATGGAATGAGGAAGTGAAGTGTAATAATACAAACCTATTTTTTCAGATCAAAACTTGATAAAATGTTACTATGTTAATAATATTATTTATAGATATTGAATATATTTATCAAAAGGGACAGCTACATGTCTCACGACTTGATTATAGTAATATAGTAAATATGATATATTTTTTATAATTTAAAATTATATTTGAGGTAGGCTTATAAAGTTTAACAAAAACCCGCATTGGTAACTACGTGGTCTAAGGAGCTAGTTTCGCACTGCACAAAATATCTAAATAGTTCGGGGTTCAGGGACCGACCGGATGCACTAAGGATTATTTTTCCCGCTTTTCGTATAGAACCCTATACTGCGTCTTAATACTCGTCTGAGATGTAAGTATTTTAATTATGCTAGTGAGTTCAGGATGAGGGTATAGCAAATACCCTAATTTGCGTTGGGATAGAGTAGGGAACCATTTAAAAACCAAAAATCCCGGTACATCCATCTCTGATTTCAAACAGAGACCTCTCTTTCTCCGTCAGATCAAACAAGATAAGCCAAACCTTTTTTAATGACTCGTGTATTAAACTTAATATTAATTATTTTATTTATTTAAGATATTTAACGTGCACTTTATGAACCGACTGACTATAATATATCAGTACATTACTTATAAACAAATTTAAATATATAACCAACACCACACCCAGCCCCCCACCCGTTAATTTCTCACTGTGAAAGGGTAAAGCCACATTACAATAATTATATATTTTTAGGCCATGCCATAAATCAAACCCGGGGCCCTTAACTTGGTAGGCAGACAAATTACCGACTTGCCTAAGGTGTCAGGCAATGCTCTATTTAAAATAATAATCTACGTATAAACAGTGCTGTTAATTCCCCAAGCAGCGTTCCGGCTCGTGAACAATTGGTATTTAAAACCTTATTTGAAACTCGTCTAATGAAAATTTGTATTTGAGTTCGAGTTCGGAATTTGTGAACGGCAAATTGAATACAACTGTTTTGTGTTTGTGTAAGGAGACCGCCGTTGATCGAGAAAATAATTACTGTTTTATCAGTTCGATCAGGGTGCAATGGGTTACTATTGTTCGTGTCACACCTTCGATAGGAAATCATTCCATTCTGATGGTAGAATCAAACCAATGATGACAAACAATCGATGTGTATTGAGATTAGCTATGGACAGATTTAAATAGGAAGGAACATTTTTAGTCGACATTTATATAACTCTGATTTGAATCCCGTTTAGGGTTGGATGGACATGGGTTTTCTGCGAAGAGGACTAGCATCTTATCTCCAAGTGAACAAGCGTATAACCCGAACGGGTAGTAAGACGCGGTGCTAAATATTATTATTAATCCAAGTGAACATTAATGTTTTTATGTTTAGCTAATTCTTTTTAACATTGATAGGTGGCCTGACGGTCTAGGGGTAAGGTGTCGAACTTCTGTTGCTGGGGTCCGAGGTTCAATCCTCGGTCCTGAAACAGATTTATTTGATTGCCAAACCCTTCCTTCACCTCTGACAAGATGTGTATTAATCACGACTTGTGAATGTGTGGAATTCAAGGCCTCCACCGTGGTTCGGATTCCACGTTAAACTGTAGGTCCTCCATTTCATCTCATAATCACCCTACCAGTTCATATTAGCTTACGTAAGTATAACTCAAACTGGTAGTAAGCCACAGTGCTAATAATAATATGAATAATAGGAGTTATTTAATTTATATGTACATTTCCATGACTTCTCAATATTGTAATTACTGTATTACACTTTATGTTATAATTTTGACTGCTTTTTAATTACAATATGACAATGTACTAACAAACCTTATATCAGCCGCTTCGGTGACTGCATGGTTTAAGGCGCTCTCTCAATAGACTTAGACTGCCGAGGGGACGGGGAGGAGACGGGGAGATCGGGGTTCGATCCCAGCCAGGTGTACTGAGGATATTTTCATAAATAGTTTACCACTAACCTCCCTCTATGAAAATGCGGATACACTTCTTCTAAAATTCAACCTCCCTCATTCCTAACATATTAAAGTAATTATTACATAGGCGTATAAGTAGCCCAAACGGGTAGTAAGGTGCTGTACTAAAATTGACTTAAAGTATTTATGCATAGAGACATCCCATTATAAAAACACCGTGCCAATATCCAACAATAGAGCCATACCTAAAGAGTGGCCGCCATCTGTTGGCAAAGATAGTGCTAACTTTTGCAGCCGGAGGGTGTCATATGGTTAGCACAACTAACCCTCTGACAATTAATCTGAGTTTCCTGAACCGGAATCACTTCTTTTCCATTCAAACAGCTCCTTATTCGTCCTCATGAGGCTGAGTTGACCACGTACCAGACCCATTGGTTCAAAGAGAAATCTGAAAGCATCTAGGATCGAACCTGGGACCTCTGGGTCCATAACCAGAGAGTTCGACTCTTAGTGTTAAGTGTTGCTGTATTAGGTTAAGCCCATTTTGGTGACCGCATGGTGTAACGTGCTACTCTCTCAATAGACTAGACTGACGAGGACGGGGGATCAAGATTCGAATTCTAGTCGGCTGTACTGAGGGGGAATTTTTTTCAAAAATGCTTTTCCACTCTACCTCCACATAAATGCACGTACGTTTACTCTATATTCTATCTTCCTCCTCGCGACTATCCAGAGTGAATATCTCGGATGGGTGGTAAGACGTGCAAGAGGGGAAACGCAAATTGTGTCGATACAAGAGAGCGGATGTTTAGGAGAATGAATGATCGTTAAGTTTCGTAAAATAAAGAAAAGTTATAGTAAGTACTCCAATTAAAGCGCCTCCCCAGGCAGGAAAAGAGTGATTAGGAGCCCACTCTCATAAAGAGGTGACCTCTAAAACGGTCAGAAAAATACGTCAAACATGTTGACTGCATGGACAGGGATCGACTGGGGGAAAGATGGTCAACCACTGCATCGGTGCACTCTGACAATTTGTATGTTTATTAGGTGGTTTTACTCACCCCCATACCACACACCCTCTCTTAAAATCCTCTCTTCAACTCTCGTCAAGGTGGGAGTGCAGGGGACGCTATAAAAGGTGTTTTTGCAGTCTTTTTATATAAAAATATTCAAAATAAATCAAATATTTCTCCGGTAGAAACATAGAGTTTAATTTTCTTTATATGGTGATATCAACAGTTGATAAATATCTGTCATGACCATAGCGGTATTAGATGAGAAACTTTTCAAATGTAGATAAAAAGTTGTCATTAAATTTCAAGATACCCTTGACAGATATTCAACAATTGTTAATACTTAATTGCACCGCGTCTTACTACCGGTTCGTACTATACGCTTATGTACTAATTACATTTATGATTTTAGTTAATAGGAAGGCTATATTTATATAAAGTGTAGCCTCATTTGTGTGGAGCAAGAGTGGAAAACAATTTTGAAAAAAAAACTAACATAGATCTCATTATCGGCAATCTAGTCTACCACGAGAGTAGCGCGTTAAGCCACGCGGCCACCGGAGCGAGTACGAATGATTCAAATCTATGTGGAATTAAATTCAGAGTCTTCACGTGTTGCAAAAGCAGATTGGGGTATTAGTTATTTCTATTTCACTATAAGTGTGGTTAAGTCCAAAAATCACCATGTGCCTTATAAACACCCCTAGAGTCAGGGTTCAAATCCGGTCTGGATCATTGTTTTTACCTAGAATTGTTTTTCAGTCTTTTTTCTATGAAAACGTGGGTACATTTCTCTAAATTTTAACTTCCTCACACCTGCACTATTAACCTAGTAGATATGAGTAGATCCCGCACTGTCGATGACAGGGAGATCGAGGTTCGAGTCTGGGTCGGGTGTACTGAAGGTGGGTTTTTCTAACTGATTTTCCACTCACCCTCCATGCAAATACGGGTACAATTCTTATAAATATAATCGCTCTGATCCCTAAAACTACCTGCTAGCAAATTTAGTACCTAAGCGTATAACCCGAACGGTTAGTAAGACGCGGTCCTTATATGATTAGAATCCGGACTGATAGTAAGAAATGTTGGGTGAAAAAAAAAAGTTTGTGAGATTAGAAGGAAGAGTAAAAAAAAAAGATAACGTCACCTTTTGTCGATGGCCGTGATCCACTCTGTGGCCATGTCCTTGCCCTTCGGGAGGTATCGGTGGTGATCCTAGACAGGCGCGGAGACATGAAGGACGTCCAGCATCCAGGCGTTTCGGCGCACCACGACGTTGAAAGGAAGAGGGAGTGGGGGTGGGGGGGATTTGTTGTGTGTTTGACACCCCTCTTTCTCCCCCCACTAACACAAACACACACACACAAAGACGCTCCGGCGCGCGAGCGCTCTGTCGCGGCTGGCTGTAGTCTTGATACTACTAGCTACTACTACTACTCGATACAGACTGACGCCCTTACCTTGTCGCGTCTTTCTCTCCCCC
>CABEEJ010002346.1:0-15320 GCA_901482245.1 Timema douglasi | reverse complement strand
CCCCCCCCCATCCAGCGGCGCACCTCCACCAAACAGATTCACTCGGGAAGATAAACCACCTACTATATGTGTGCGCCCTTCAGTTAATTTTTCATTTTATATTCATAATAACATTTGTGTGCCTTTAGTTCAACAATTTTTTGGGGGAATAATTTGGTAATTTGCATATTATAAATAAACAAAATTACAGAATGTTTTCACACCGATTCAAAAGGAACTTCATCATCAACAGCTGCCGCATACAAAATTAAAAGGGGTACAAATATATTTGGTTTGAAAAGCGTGCCATAATGTAATAAACGCGAAAAAAATATGTCAACTTAAATTTGAGTTTTTTTAATATATTTTCGGGTGACCTGGCAGTGTAGGGGTAAGGTGTCAAACATCTGTGCAGGGGGGGCCGGAGTTCAATCCTCGGTCCTGGCACGGATTTCTCTGATTACCAAACCCTTCCTTCACCTCTGACAAGAAGTGTATTAATCACAACTTGTGAATATGTGGATATGCCAGGTCTCCACCGTGGTTCGGATTCCACGTTAAACTGTAGGTCCTCCATTTCATCTCACATCACACTACCACTACACATTATCGTAAGTGCGTATAGCCCAAACGGGTATTAAGACGCCGTGCTTATAATTATAAAAATAATTATTATTTTATATTTTCACCACTACCCGTCAGTCTAGCAGTATATTAAGCGAACCCGCTTATGTGGTCACATGATCTAAGACGTCACTCTCGTAATATACTGGACTTCCGGTAACGAGGATACCGGGGTTCGATCCCAGTCTAGAGTACTGAGGGTGATATTCCTTCGAGGGTTGCATCGCATAGAATTTCTCATCACTTCTTACTAACTATTCTTATAGCTTGTCAGTTGTGAAACTAAATAAATTAAATTGTTATAAAAACGTATTGCTAACAAAAATAACATTGTATTTCATCAAAGATCTGCGTAAAATAATATAAACTGTTACAGAAATCTATTATTTGTTCTGTGTACTTTTAACTCCCATTTTTTCAAAGCTCTATTTAAAAAAAGTTTATTTGCCTATAACTCAAGAAAATATTTATTTTATAAAATTATTGTTTCGAAAAAAAAGTTGTTTATTTACGTCTATGTAAAGTATCGTCTCAGTCATTTTCATGGAAAAATGAGATGCGCCATTTTATTTGTAATGTTAAACATTTCCTAAATACGAATTTTAATTGAAATAGCTAATATATTACATGTGTTAATTATGGCTATATCCGCATCTAAATATCATATTCTTTAATTTGACAAATGAAGCCTGGACTCGGCAATCGAGCCCGGGACCTTTCGCTTAATACGCCAATGCTTTCACCACTGAGCTATAAAGGAATCGTCCCGTGCCCAGGGTCATTCTTCACTCATATTTTAAGGCATAGTTTGTGATGGACGTGTTGAAATCGTCTGCTACAAATGTGTGATCACGATCTATCAGATAACGCAGCCACCTTCGACTCTAGAGGGCTTTATCCTGACAGGAGTACAATGACAGCTGTATGAGGGCACATATCATGATGAGTATGGAATGATTCTTGGATAGCTCAATAGTTAGAGCATTGATGTAACTAGCGGAAAGTCCCGGGCTTGATTCTCGTGTCAAGGTGTTATTTTTTAATTTAAATAAAATATTATTATTATTATTATTATTATTATTATTATTTAGCACCGCGCCTTACTACCCGTTCGGATTATACGCTTTAAGTACTAATTACGCTAATGGATTAGGAATCGGGAAGGTTAAATTACAGGAGGTGAACTCGCATTTGCGTGGAGGGAGAGTGGAAAACCATTTATGAAAAACCGCCCCCAATTCAACCGACCGAGATTCGAACCTTGATCTCCCCGTCCTCAGCAGTAGAGCTCAACACGACTAGCGCGTTAGTCAACTACGCCACCAAGATGGGTTATATAAAATAGTTAAAGCCGATTCCTATTAAATCGCTTTTTTTCTTTCTTTATTTCGTATGCGTAAACTACCCTTAATTTGATGGTTAGCCATATAATTCCAAAAAGGTATTTTAGAAACCTTTAAAAAAAACCTAGATACCAAGTTTTAACCCGATCAGTCTAATTGTTTCAGCTTTAAGCCGAGGTACAGACAGACGGCATCGCAAAACAAAAAAAAACTTTTTCGGGTTAAAGAAGTGATGAAACGTTGACATCCATTGAAATATTGTCTCTTTTTTTTTACGATCATGATATTATCCCTGTCCGCGAGAAGTCATGAAGAAGTATAAAAAAAAAAAGTACGTTTTCACATCGACAAAAGAAATGTTATAAGAAAGAACATCAATTTAAAAGTTGAGTAGTCGGTTTCTATTTCCTGTCTTCTTGTCCTACATATTCCAGAGAAAGCCTTTGTGATAATCTTTTATATCTGTATGTGTTCTAGAGAAGAAACCTTTTACATCCAAATCCAGCAATGTAGCCGAACATCTGAAACTTACGATTCTTTTGTTGGAAAGT
Organism: Timema douglasi; assembly: GCA_901482245.1. Lineage (NCBI taxonomy): Eukaryota > Metazoa > Arthropoda > Insecta > Phasmatodea > Timematidae > Timema > Timema douglasi. The sequence continues at coordinate 12,823 of CABEEJ010002346.1, read as the reverse complement.
TCCCGAAGAAAAATAAAAAATAAGATACACACACTTGTATCATTCATTTTTCTAAAACATTCCTAGGATTTAGATTTAAAAGCGTGCATCACATGTCAATCAACTCTGAGATACAGTCGGTTAGAGATCATAAATTTACACGAACACTATTGAACGTGGATCATATCTAATTAAACATTAATGGAGGTAAAGAGTTAATAGACGTTCCTAATACTGAACATTAATGAGATATTAAATGATATAAAATAGGTGACCTGGCGGTCTAGGGGTAAGGTGTCAGACTTCTATGCTGGCGGCCGGGGTTCAATCCTTGGTCCCGGCATAGATTTATCTGATTACCAAATTCTTCCTTCACCTCTGACAAGAAATCTTGTGATTGTGAGGAATGCCAGACCTCCACCGTGGTTCGGATCCCACGTTAAACTGTAGGTCCTCCATTTCATCTCACAATCACCCCACCATTACACATTAGCGTAAGTGCGTATAGCCCGAACGGGTAGTAAGACGCGGTGCTAATAATAATAATAATAATAATAATAATAAATGATATAAAACCTTTATTGAGGACGTTTTTTGACCATTTTAGAATGGGTTCACAGATAAGAAATGTGGACAAATATCCATTCTGTCATAATAGGGACATATTGTAGCTATTAACAAGAAACTTTGTCGCTTTGTCCCTCATTGTCACCATGGAAAATTTCTAGTAATCGTTCAAATGCGAATGCACTTCACACATTTCTGGCATATCGTATATTCCATTCACGGTAGGAATTATTCTCTGAAAGGTCTTTTTCCTACCAATATCCTACTATATAATAGATTTCTGGTAGGGGGAAAAGCCTTTCAGAAGTCAATTCCTACCGTGAACAGACTTTAGGTGTTTTCTTTTCCCTTTTACTCCCATACCTCGCACAAGATGAGTTGGGCCTGCTTTGATGAACGGTCTTATTTAAAAGTTATTAAATATTTATTATTTGTTCTTTTTTTTCCTAATCATTAACTGTTTCCAGCCTTTGGCCTGGTCAATTTAGTAAAATGCCTCCATCATCCTCTATTCTTTGTACATTCTTCCTCCTTTAATTGTTCCTATTTTTCTCTTCTCACTTGCAAACTTTCTGTTATCCCATCTCTTTCTTGGCATCCCTTGTCCTACATTTTCATAAAATTTATCAGATTGTTTGTAATTATAACGACGTATAATATAAAGGTTTTTTTTACCACCACATCTTACTAATATAATGGAATATGGATGAGGAAGGAAGCATCATAGAGGTAATCTACCTGCATTTGCGTGGAAAGAGAGTGGAAAGCCAATTAGTAAAAAAAAAATCGCTTCGGTAGACCCAGCCGGGGTTCGAACCCCAACCTTGCAGTTTAACATGAAAGGGATTCCCTATTACAGTGGTTCTCAAACCTCTTAGCCAGGTAGACCCTCTAACCAGGGAACAGTTGATTCGTGGACCCCTTAGTGAAGGATAAATGATAAAAAATATTATAACCATAAATTTATGGTATGTCATGGTGAAAATTTAGTCATAATATAGTTCTAATTTAAATATAACTACAATAAAATGAAAATAAAATAAGTGTAGGTATTATATTTGTACATCTTTAGACATAATATTCTTTTTAATAAATTAAAAAAAATAATTACAATGAAGTTGAAAAGAAAATATATTCTGTATTATTTTATAATTACTGATCATTTATGTGAGGAATGCAACTGCTTATGTGAATTTGAAATATAATTGAAATCTGTATCAATTTTAGTGACCATCTCATTTACTCTCATTCCATACTCAGAGACGATTTAGTTAAACATTTTTTCATGCCACCAAGAGCAGAAAAGGTTTTCTCGTACAAATAAGTTGTTGGAAAAGGCATCAAATGGTCAGGGATTTTTTTTTTTTGTCTGAAAGTGCTTTGTGCTGGCTGACAAGCAAACTAATATAAAAGTGCATTTCCAAATTCTCCTCTCAAAGATTTGGGCATGAGGGGCGTGATCAACCCTCCAATTTTCAGCCTCACTTTCTCGCCGGGATTTATTATGGGAAGGCATCGTCATTGTGTTTAGTAGATAGCAGTAACTTACCCCTTTCTATAACATTATATAATATCTAAAAATATATAAAGTTATCATAAGACCTAAACTTCACTACACCTAATTTTATAGCTCCTAATTTTACTAAACCTAAAAGCACTGGACCTAAAATTAATTTTTGGTAGTTTACTTAAAAATATTCTTAACAGTTCAAACAGGCAGTGGACCTAAAGACATTAGGCCTAAACTGTATAAGACCTAACTTCACAAGACCTAACTTCACTGGACCTAATTTTATAAGACCTAAAGTCATAGCTCCTAAACTTTAAGTCTTGTGAAATTAGATACAGTGCATGTCATCCGAACAAATAGGGGAGAAGGAAAATACAAATTACAATACAATTTGTGTTGTGACCCCTTCTATTAAATTACATAATTCGATTCCCAAAGATCTATTCTACGTTCCTATCACACATGTTACTTTACACATATTCAAATCCCGGCCGGGTCTCACTAGGGAGCTATCTTCCATGTATGATTTATAATTGTACGAGTAGTTTTTCTTACTCTTCTCCTATACTGACGGATAAGCTTCAACCATTAACGGAAAAGCCCTTTGGTTTTTGAAGTTCATAAATTTATGTTCGATTATTCTAGCGTCTTGAGCATTTTAAAACGTCTCATTAGAAGAATAACTGATTCAGCGGCTATTGATCACTTTTCCAATAGGTTTACATTTATATTTTCTTAAGCTTGGAGGTTGATTGCAGCCCGATTTTCATAAGAAGGTAATTTTCTGAAAGTTATAAAATTTACTAAACCTACTTTCACGTATTCATACTTCAAATCAGGTGATCTGCACCTGTTATGTTTGATATATATATTATCAATACCTATAAAATAGCACTAGTAATAAAGTAAAATGTTATCACTGTTGACGACGAAAGTAAACATTTATACTCATATTTTCAAAAAGGTCCTTCCCATGAAAATTGGACTGTAGCAACCCTCTATAAATACGCAGGTAGGCCTTAGTCTGTAATTGTTCATCCCTCCGTGGGTGGGGGGCTAACTTATTAAAACGTAACTGTAAAAGTGTCGTTGAACAGTAAAAGTGTAGTTGGAACAGTCAAAGTGTCTTTGAACAGTAAAAGTGTAAAGTTTCAAGAAGAACCCCTGCAGAGAAGTAGACTGACCACATGAGCGTTATTTATCGTAACAACAGTCAGCTAACCGGCCTCGGTGGCGTAGTTGGCTAACGCGTTAGTCGTGTTGAGTTCGACTGTCGAGGACGGGAAGATCGAGGTTCGAATCTCGGTCGGGTGAACTTGGGGTGACTTTTCCTAAATGGTTTTCCACTCTATCTCCACGCAAATGTGGGTTCACTTCTTTTAAATTCAACCTTCCAAATCCTAACCCATTAGCGTAATTAGTAATTAAGCGTATAACCCGAACGGGTAGTAAGACGTGGTAATAAATAAATAAAAAGATTATATCAACACACGAGAATGTCTATGAACAAGAGCAAAAGAGCCTACCAATTTTGGCCGAGAAAGGTATTTTCACATATCTTCCAGGGTTCTTTTACATGTCACAACCGACATGGGACCGACGGCTTAATTTTCCCTAAGAAAGGAAATTGTACTACGAATTTTTATAACTCAAGAAAAATCTGTCTGCCCTAACTGGGTTTGAACCCAAAAACATTGGTCCTAAGGTGAGCACTTTACTCCTACACCATCGAGGTCGTCAAAATAATCATCATATACAGTGATAAACATTTGTTCATTTATAATTTTTATCGGGCAGTATGCACAATGCTCCATACTCTTGGAGTTATGTGAAAAACAATGCAGTACTACGTCACAAGCAGGGTGGGGACAATGAACAACCGATCATGTGCCAACCAATCAAAGTCTAACTAACCTAACTAGCCTAGCTAACCTGACTTACCTAATCTAACCAAACTAACCTAATTAGCCTAACCTAACTGGCCTATCCTAACCGGGGGGTTGGGGGCTCAACTCCCCCCCCCCTGAAATTTTATGAATAAAATATATATGGCTTTATTTATGGTTCAAACAATATCTAAATTAAGATATAAGTACAAATTAGGGGTTTTTTACCATAAAAAACACTCAGTTAGGGGGTTATATTACCATTAAAAAAACCACTTCAGATAGCTTCTAGAGGTGTTTAATATTTAGAATTTGTCCTAGCCTTCAGCAGTTAGGGGGTTATATTACCATAAAAAAAAACACTTCAGATAGCTTCTAGAGGTGTTTAATATTTAAAATTTGTCCTAGCGTACGGCAGTTAGGGGGTAATGTTGCCATAAAAAAACCTCTTCAGATAACTTCTAGAACTTGTTATCCTTTATCATTTTTTCTAGCTTTTGGCAATTGGGGGTTGTGCCCACCAAACACCCCCCTCCCCCCTGAAATTATTGGCTGTCTACGGCCTTGATCCTAACTAACCTATCCTGACTAGTTTTACTATGTTTGGTTTTTATATAGGAAGTAGGCATACTAACAATTACACATCATTAAATAAAAAGATTACTGCCCAGAGATTGTGGGGCATTAGGTATACTGCCCGGTAAAAATGATAAATTGACAAATATTATCACTTTGCTTGACCGTTTTGGTCACTATGCATAATTCCAGGTAATTTTTCATAGTGGGCTTTTATTCACTTTGTCCATAACATATATAGCCTTTAGATAAGTGCACATAAACACTGTAACGACTTTTACTTGATAATTACTCTAATGAGGGCTATGGATGAGGAAGTGAGCATTTTAGAGTGAATCTAGCCACGTGTGTGTGTGGAAGGAGAGTGAAAAAATCTTGAGGGGAAAAATCGATCTTTGTAGACCCGATCAAGATTTGAAACTAAGATCTCCTCGTCATTAGAAACCCAGTCTGACAAGAGAGTGACGCCTCATACCATTCGGCCACTGAAGCTGGTAGAAAATGCATTTAATATAATATAGGCATATCAACATAGAAATGTCCCTAATAATATAGTAAAATGTTATCAATATTAATCACAAAAAAAAAATCTTAACGTTTTTTTCTAGTAGAATCCCACAACTATATTGATTCGTTACCTGCAGTAGTGTCGTCCTTATTAACACACACAAATAATGACGACAAACTGTCGTCCGTATGGGACTTTGTGCGTTTGGTCGGTCCAGCGACAAGAGTCCTTGCTTCTCTGGCTCATTCCTTTATTCGCGTTGCAACACACAAGGGCGTGATGAGGTTAGAAAAGGGGTAAATGATTCCTGGGGCGAAGCGCTGAACCGTCAAAAGCTCCACGAGCGATGCTAAGCCCTAGCTACAGTAGCCCCATGGCTTCTTTGGTGCTGACTAAGAGCTCACAGTTGACAGCTGACGGCTTTGAAAAGTTACCAGACCAAATTATGTATCCCTACGCCGAACCAAATGATCTGCAAAAACATGTGTTTAGCAGCTGTCACTTCTGAGAGTCAAAATTTAGATATATACCTTAATGTTGACTGTCATCTCTCAGCTGTGAGTTGTCAGTCATCACCAAAGAAGCCACAGGGCTACTGTATCTACATTAGGATAGGTAGCAGAAATATATATTTTTATAGCACTGCGTCTTACTACCCGTTCGGGTTATGCGCTTATGTGGGCCTACTAATTGGGTTTCTACTAATTGGGTTAATAATTTTAAGAATGAGGGAGATCATATTTATAAGAAATGTACCCCAATTTGCGTGGAGGGAGAGTGGAAAATCAATTTGGAAAAAATACCCAACCGAGATTTGAATCTTGATCTTCCCGTCATCGAGAGTAGCGCATTAGACCACGCAGCCACCGAAGTAGGTAGAGGAAATATTGCAACTATCATCTGAAAGTAACTTGTGTCAACTTATTTGGAAATAATAATTAATAGCTTAATAATACTATATTATTAACAGAAAGTGTTAGCTTGACCCCTTAGCTCAGTCAGTAGCGTATCTTTTTACTGAGATAAGGGTGCAGGGTTCGATTCCCGGCATGGCCAAAAGATGTATAATTGATGAACTGTATGTTTTCCCCCTTTCACGGTGGTGAATTAACGGCCGGGGGAGGGATGTTGTGTTTGTTTTATATTTAAGTTGGTTTATAAGTCCTGTGCTGATATAATCCATTGGTTCAGAGAGTGTACCTTAAATAAGTGTAATAAATAAAAAACAAACTAATAAAAAGGGTTTTCAAACGATTATAATAAAAATTCCCTAAGGATTACTATATAACTTACTAAACTTATTAAAAGAACAAAAATTATTAATAAAACTATTACGTGTTTCGTTTTGTGATTGTGGCAACAAGAGATATTATAGTGCATGAAAAAATAAATGAAAAAGTATTGTATTCACATTTGTATCGTTTTAAAAACTGCCCACTAAAGTAAATAAACTTTTTTTTATAACTTTTAGAAAGTGTCATTCAATGAGCATTAACACAACCGAAGAAGGTTTGTTAAACGTTATTTTTATTATTATTATTATTATTATTATTATTATTATTATTAGCACCGCGTCTTACTACCCATTCGGGCTATACGCACTTACGCTAATNGTAATGGTAGGGTGATTGTGAGATGAAATGGAGGACCTACAGTTTAACGTGGAATCCGAACCACGGTGGAGGCCTGGCATTCCCCACATTCACAAGATGTCTTGTCAGAGGTGAAGGAAGGGTTTGGTAATCAGATAAATCTGTGCCGGCACCGAGGATTGAACCCCAGCCGCCAGCACAGAAGTCTGGCACCTTACCCCTAGACCACCAGGTCACCTAAACGTTATTTAATGAAGAGAATGCAATATTTTAGAAACTCTCGTTTGAAAAACATTTTTAAGTGAACCACAACCACTTCCACAATAAAGAAAGCGTATAACCCGAACGGGTAGTAAGACACGGTGCTTAAAAAAAATCAAACCAAACAGTTATTTTTCATAAGTTCATGTTTCAATAAAGAAAAATTGTTCAAAGAAAAAAAATTGTTTGTGGTGAAAGTTTTGACAGTATTAAGTGACAGCGGCCCAATATCTGGTCTTGCGGATCATGTGCTTTGGCGAATGGATACATGATAACTTTTCCTAATTGTCACTCGCCGTCTCTCCTATCGTAGAAAGGCTATAGGCACAGTAGAACACTGATCCACTGAATCTGCAACCCGAGGAATGCGGGCTAGGTCTTTGATGTAAGCCCGCCTCTATAATAGTGAGTCGACCCACGTGATCATTCCACTCCAGTAGATATGGACATTCGACATCAAAGTTTCCATCCTCGATGATTTTCATCAGTTGATGTTGGAGGTATGATGTTTGTTGATTGATGTTTACCCACGATCGATGTCTTGTATCAATATATAAAGCACTGATAGTGTTTTTTTACTGTAAACAAAATAACTATGGTGTCAGCTCGCAATTGAACTATATCGACCGAGTGGCCGCCGTCTGTTGGCGAAGATTATTACATAGTGGTCGTTCTAATTTTTTAACTGAAAACTATGAATTACTATGATTATTTTACAAATAGTATTTTTAATAAGTGTATTTATGAATACAATATGTTTGAGTTGATATAGGCCTTATATTAATTTCTTTTTTTGCACAGCATCTTACAACCCGTACGGCGTATACGCTTATATACTAATTACACTTATAGTTTTGGGAATTAGGAAGGTTATATTTATAAGAAATGTACCCACACTTTGGTGGAGAGAGTGTATAAAAACCGTTTTGTTAAACCACTCTCAGTACAGCCGACCGAGATTCTAACCTTGATCTTCCCGTCATCGGCAGTCTAGCTCACTGTGAGAGTAGCGCGTTAGAACACTCGTTCACCAAAGAGGGATTGGAATTGATTAAAGTTTTAGATAAATTTACCAAGATCTCCCCTCAATTCGTTATTTAATTATTATTTAGTTTATCATTGCATTTTGTTGTCTATTCATTGTATACACACATTTGATTACTCTGATGGAGTAGGGATGAGGATAAAAGCATTTTAGAGGTGATCTACCCGCATTTGCATGAAAGGAAATTGGGAAACCATTTAAGGAAAAACCACCCTCAGTAGAACCGATCAGGATTCAAACCTCAATCACCTGTCATCAGCAAGCCAGTCTAATAATACGAGAGTGACACCTTAGACCATTCGACCACTGAAACAAGTAGTTAGTTACCCGCTTCGGTGGCCACGTGGTCTAACACGCTACTCTCGCAGTAGATTAATACTGCCGATGACGGGAAAATCAAGGTTCGAATCTAAATCAGGTGTACTGTGGGTAGTTTTAAACAATTGTTTTCCACTCTATATCCACGTAAATACGAGTACACTTCCTATAAAAATAAACTTCCCTATAACTAAAACCATTAGCGTAATTAGTCCATAAGCGTCTAACCCGAACGGGTAGTAAGACTTGGTGCTAAAATAAACTGTAGTTAATTAATTGATTAGAAAATAATAACCTATTTCTTTATTTTAAAATATTGGTATCTCGCTAGTTGTTTTTATTTTCAAATTGATGTCCATCACAACAGACTATTCGATGTGGATGTTTGTGATACTAATCTCGCCTCTAAGATATGTTTAACTAACCAAATATAAGCATTTATTGTATCAAATTGGAGTTCTAACGCTACCTTATTATTTTTCGTTGCACTTGAATAAGTCCAGGAAATCAGAAATTTTCGAAGAATTCCTAATACTATTGTTGAGTATTTAATAATAGGTTAGCGTTCCTAGGTTAAGTAAGTTTGTAAGCAGCGTATTTGTATGTTTTTATAAATAATTCAAATAATACCTAAATAATTTTTTTCTCTTTCCCTAGCTTGTTTTATCGCATTTGGTAAATTATGACTGACTTAATATTATGAAGTCGCTTGGAATTTAATCAAATGAACAAACAACTTTCTTTGTATAGTTAACGAGGGTGTGTTTAGGGTGTGGTCGTTAATGACTAAGGGGTAGAAGGGTCGTGGCATTTACTTGGGGGGATCTAAATCGGAACAAGAATACTCGAGGGGAACTTGGTTTACATCCATTTTTTACAGCTTGAAACAGTGTTTTTCCTATACTTTTTTGATCGTGACCCTAAATATAACATATTCTGAGCATGGCGACCCAAAGTACCGTTACATGTAGATTCATTTGTATAATAGTTTCTAATTAGGATTAGTTAAATGAACTTACTTAATCTATTTCATTAACTCGAAAGTTCATTGCCGCATCTACAGAAGTACGCCACCTATCTTTAATTTTTAGCTAGTTCTATCTAGTCCACCTCTTTTCCCCCTATCTCCCACCAGCATCGAGCCCACTGGGTTTGCGAGTCAGTACCCTAGACAAGGTTCTAGATTCTCCCATTTCCACTGAATGCCCTGTCCGCCGTAATCTACTAGACTTGATTAGCTTAGCAATGTCTTGTGATAAGTACAGGGTTTGTAACACGTCGTTATATTACTTTTTTACACTCCTCAATAGCCTAATTCTTTTTGGACCAAATATCTTCCTTAACACCTTTTTTTCGAACCCCTTGATTTTTTTATTGATATTTTAAATTTGTCGTTGTTTAAGAGAGAACATGTTATACCCATAGAGAACCAGTAAAATAAATATTTTATATATTTTGAGTTTTGCATCCCATAAAATTAGGCAAGATGTCAACAACTTACTGAGTAATAGCATGCATTTCCCCAACTGTATTCTTCTCAATTTCCAATCTAACAGCGTTATTGCTGGTTTAAATTGTTCCTAACTATTTAAACTCATTGATTCTAAAATTATATGTTGTTCACAGTAATCTTTAAATTATCATTCCCAATCGGTGTTCTCTGTGGGATCGTATATACTTCAGCATTCACGTTCATTTCTAAACCTATTTCCTTACTAGCCACTAATAAAATATCTGCAATTCTTGCAACAGTTTCATTAGTATTGCCCAACAAGGCTAAATCCTCTGTGTATTCTAATAGCTGCATAGTACTGCTTAATGTCAACCCTTCCCTACTTTCTTGCATTACTCTAAACGCATCCTCTTAAGGCTAGATTAAAAAGGTAATGAATGAGGAAAGTACATTTCCTTGTTTCAACCCATCATGTATTTCGGAGATTTATGATAATTAACATCCAGCCTGTACCCTGCCAAATTTACAATCAAACATATCTCAATTAGCTTGAGAAGATTTCTAGATTGCCCAAACATAACTACAAATTTACAATGATTTGTTTCTTCTATCTGAATAGAAGGCCTTTTTAAAAATTGTACATAATTGATGAACCGTCATGTAGTAGCGCTGGGGTTTTTTCCCTAATATTTTACCGAATAATAAAAATTTGATAAGTTGTTGATTTATTTCGTTAACATTCACACTGATGATCCCCAATTATATATTCTGCATGTAGTGTCAATCTCATTTGAATTAGCTTAGATAAAATTGTATAGCATGTAGGTATTAGTGAGATAGCTCTATAGTTATTGCACCAAATTAAATTAGATGAATTGATTTAATTATCAAAAACAAGATTAATATCAATAACTTTTTAATTTAAAAAAAATGTAGGTACTATTTTTAATTTAAAAAAATACGACTGTTACAATATTTGGTGACCAAAAAAGACTATCTATTTAAGTGGCTATTATAATGTGATTTAATTAATGAAGCTATTTCTTTTATGTTATTATTTTGAATAAATAAAATATGATCAGCTAAAGTTAATCAATTTCAATAAATATGTGATCTTACAAATAGAAAATTACACGATATTTTTCTTGTAAAATATGATTTGATTAGAAAATTTTGTAAGTGAAAAAAAAACAATTTTTCTGTGACAATCATGACACCGCTTCATTTTTTATGTGAGCTCTTAAGGTATAAGCCCTGTATTAATGGACAAGAGTACAACACAAATCATTCTGAGAATAAAGGTGATTCCTTGCTTCAGTCTTGATCTTTAACAGATATGATAATCCTTGTTCACAGAGGTAAGCTATTGTCAAAAGGGAGAAAAGAGCCTTTTCAACTTCACGAGTAAGAATGGGCATTTCCTTGAGCTGGGTCCAAATTGTTGAGTACTGAAGTGTTTCAAAACGTTGTTTCAACACAGTATTGTAGTAATTCTTCATAATAGTTCAGTTTGATTAAATGTTTTTAATTTTAATATTTCATAAGTTTTTTAAACCTTATTGTAACCCTCATTTGGGTCATGACCCTGGGTTTGGGAACCACTGACTTAAAAGATGAACCTGATGTAAGATAGTCAGATTGTCATAGAAAGGGCAATTTAAAAAATACCTTTTTGTTTCAAAAAACAATGATAGGATTCTACTATATTATTAGTGTTATTATATATTTATTTTTTTAGCAAGGTCTTACTACTTGTTTGGGTTATACACTTGGGTACTAATTACGTCAATATTATTATTATTTAGCAACACGTCTTACAACCCGTTCGGGTTATGTGCTTAAGTACTAATTATGCTAATGGATTAGAAATTGGGAAGGTTGAATTTATAGGTCGTGAACCCTTATTTGCGTAGAGGAAGGGTGGAAAACCAGGAAAAACCAGTTCATCCTGTAGCACGTCACTCAAGTAAAATGACATCTACAAACCGTGATATGCACAAAATACTAAAATGAAATAAAGGAATCCAAAGAAGAGAATTAAAACTGATATATTCTGCAATAATGTAATTTGTATTCTACTTACTTTAAGTGGATGTTCCCGGATACAAACACCATGCTTCGACAAACTATTCTGCAAGTATGGTGGAAGCGAAGGCGTGGAAGTTTTTGAACCCTTGAACACTCGATGTTGACGAAGGACCTGACTGTCATTGGTTTGATTCTTCGAGCTACGAGCACTGATGCTCTAGCAGACCTCCTCAGCAACTCTTTCTCCACTTTTCCCACCTCCCCGTTTTCTTACTTTTCCCTCATTAAATAACCATATTTGGTCCTGTTTAGTCAGAAAAAAAAGAGCATATAACGGGTGGCCCCTAGGTCCATTCGACTGTAGTTCATCATATTATATCCTCGAAGGAGGAACCTCTGTTCCAGCACCTTAATAATAAATTGGGGATTTTGATGTTTGGGTCGTGGGTCTCATCGCCCCGACGCCTAGAGAATCTCGTCTGACGTATTAAGTATTCGACAAATATCCAAACCCTTCAGACTTGTTGTAGTAGCCAAGGAGACTAATTTTGGTTGTTAGTTGCAGCGGCTATAATGTATTCTAAGTCCTTAGAGTGACTAAGTTTTGTTTCTGTGTCCTTCTGACTTAGTTTAGTTAGTCGAAGCAGCTAAAATGTTTTCTAAGTCCTTCAGACTTGTTGTAGTAAAGGAGACTAATTGTGTTTCTGTCAGTCGAAGCAGCTATAATGTTTTCTAAGGTCTTCAGACTCTATTTTAGTCAGAATGACTAAATTTGGTTTTGTGTCAAGCTGATTTAATTTCTTTAGTCAGATAGTCCGACTGTATATTTTCCCTGTGTCCATATGACATAACTTAAATACTGGGGCCTTGAGCTCTATATGTAATAAGGAAGTTGCTTTAAGGTTCCTCTTCTCCAAAAGCTCATTATTCCATTTTAAGTCCTTATGATTTCACAATATCCCATGACGCCGTGGACGTCATGCTCACCTGTTGGAATTTTTGTATGGCACCAATCAGGTTGTCTAACGCCTTTATTTGAGGACCTAGTTAGGTCAGTATCGCACAGCATTCTTGTTGGCACCCCTCTTTCTGTGTTACTA
>CABEEJ010002345.1:95667-113709 GCA_901482245.1 Timema douglasi | reverse complement strand
ATTTTTTTTTTTTTATTTAATATAAAAGCCTAAAATTGACTAAACAATGATAGAAGAATAAATAATTACCTAAAAATTCAAAGTCACATAAAATAAACAATGTTAAAAGAGGACATGCCAAAAGAATCCAGAACCTAATCAGGTAATCATAAGGGTTAATGTTGCCACATTGATATGACTTTTTTATTTTATTCTGACTTTGTTCACATTGATTCTTAAAGTTAGTATATATAATATTTAAATTGTATCTTAGTGATATCTTAGTTTTTGTTACAATGTGAATTCACATTCAGTTACGTAGTGAATTGTTTGGTTAATAGGTTTGTCTGATATTTATGTTGGGCTCTAAGAAAAACTCAAGATTCTAAATTTAATTGAAAGATTTTTTTGCTAAATCAAAAGTAATTAAAAAATTTTCAAATCCTCAATTCCCAGGGGACCATTGATATGGGTTTTATTAATTCAATTGTTTTATAATTGCAACTCGGGGCATTCTTGGAGTGGGATAAAAGGATTCCTAAAAAACAAAAAAATAATATAAAAGTTATATTGATACATATATAAAAAAATTGTCAAAACAGCTTAAAGCATTTTTTAATACTGCACCTAAGCATGTGAACCACAGGAAAATGACTTTGCAAGGAGTGCCTTGATAAGAAGTGAGGATCAGTCTTACTTTTCCTAAGCAAATCCTCGATACACTTGTTGATGTGTGCCATCCACTCCTGTTTTTCAGTGGACGTGGCAGCATACACTGCAAAAGACTTGGTTGATGTGCGAATCAGCCAACCGTTGCGAAACTCTGAAAAACAATAAGTCAAGTAGATAGATGAGGCCTATTTTACCACCAAAAATACACCAATTACCTAATATTCAAAAGAAACACAAGGTAAAAGGAGTGGAAGATAAGTTTATCTATGTTGATTACAATTTTATATTTAATTTGTTACTCTCTTTACAAACTCTCTGGATCAACTTACAAACTACAGCACTTTATGTTTAATGAAGGTGGGTACATTATTTACTCATCACAATTAATAAGCCTATTACATCATTATATATGGAAATTGATTTTAATAAAAAAACGAGCTTCAGAATGAAAATTATGTGAAGAAACCACATATAGGAAAAGAAAGAAACACATGGGTAGAATCAAATGTATCAAAGTGACATATTCCTTTATTCCGTTATCTATAATAGAAAAGTTATTATGTCAATTATATTTAAATATGTTAGATGTGTGATTTTGTCTACTATAGAAGTACCAGGAAGAAGTCACTTTCCACTGATACCTTATTATCCCTGTAAGTTTTGTATTAGTTGAGAAAATGGGATGTTGACCACAGAAATATATAGGATTATTGTATCTTGCGTGCATAAAGAAGTTGTGCGGGGCGTTTACAGAGATCGCCTAACTATCCACTTCCTGGTTTAGTTGAAGGAATTCCTGGAAGTTTCTGCCACGTGGGGACTTATGGATTTCATCTCAGGTTGAGTACAACCTACAAGGTACGAGTAGAGCAAGATTATATATATTTTCCCCCACGGTAGTACCAGCGAGTGGCCAATCCTCAAGGACTTTGATCCATGGGGATACTTCAGCTGAATTTATTCTCGAGCTGAAGTAGCTGGCTTTATCAATGCTGATCTGGGTGAATTAATCCAGCATAGAGTGTCTGTCAGGGGTTAGGTTCTACTTCTTTACCGGCTTGGACTATGGAAATAATTATCCCAGCGGACGATATCTCTCATTAGTATTCAGTAAAAAGAACTGAGTTATGATTGTAATTTAAACAGCAGTGTCAACTTTTCACATGAACGGATGAAAAGATGGGAATGAACTGTGTGTCAGTAGTATAACAAAAGGTGTATATTATTTAGACAGAGTTGGTTGATTTTGGTACTAACTTATAAGGTTTTATTAAAGAGTGTTTTACTATTATTGTATATGTCAGTTGAAGTTAACGGTGGTGGGCTCGACCTTCTAGCACAATTTGAAAACCTAAATTTTTGTTTTGTTAATATTTTGTGTTAATCACTGGTAATCAACTATTTGTGTTGATGGTGTGTCATCATCATAATCATCATCATCCTTTTTCAGAAATGTTTCAATACTAGGTTGTAGGTTAAAAATAAAGGTCAGTTTTCCCTTTGGTAAAATATGAAACTAAACTACATGTGGTTGATTTATTGGTAGGTCAGTGTAAGGTAGTAGTTCCTCTCACCCTCCAACCCCTAACATAGAATCACCTTACGTTGTTAAAACCCCCTTTCAAGTTTCTGAACACTCGAGCCTAACTCAAAAGTCCTGAAGAAAGAGGATAATTCATGTCTCTACACATAAAATGAGATAATAGTCTAGGTGCACCCATGCCCACCACTTAAGGGGGGGTTCTTTCACTAACAAACATTTATTGCAATTGTCATGTTTATTGAAAATAAAAAGAGTTAGGTTTGGAGGGATCTTTCATATATATTTTTAAAAAAACACTTGCAGGAGGGGAAAACCCTAATATTTACACTTAAAATGAAAATTGATTTAAAGGAAAGAAAAAATAGATGCACAAAAAATAAGATCACTTTGAAATAAAAATGTAAATTATTCATACTAAAAATGAGATTTGTAAATAAAAATTAAAAATATGACGAAGAATCTAGTTTTGAAGGCTTGGTAATTAGGTTTGGCAGCAATATAGTCTCAAATGTTGTAGACACAAATAAAATAGTCAAGTTTCACCTATTTTTAAATAACTTTACCAAGTTTAAGCAGGAGTTAGTATATAGCAAGGTTCCTCTATTTTCAATTAACTTTGCAAGTTTAAGCAGTAAATATTAGGCCCCCCTTAACTATTTTGTTATATATCTATATAACCATGTGCATATCTTGTAGGTACAAAACTTTATGTATATTATCTAAGAGCATATTTTTAGGCCTCATTAGAGTTTTATTTCTTGGAAAAAAGTGTGACTTATTTTCGGGTCAATAAATAATGTGTGGACATCAATGTTTATTGTAGTGTCTGAAGTGTATTATTAGCATTTTTGTTCATGTTGAACATTTTTGTGTATGTTTAGAGTCATTCAATACCTTTGTATAGCACATGTGTGTCAAGAAAACCTTAGGTATATAATATAACAAAATCGCAAGTTTATTCTTCAGTAATTGAATTAAATTTGGAGCAAATAGATCCAAAAAAATTGCTTTTGGAAGCATCATAGGTTCAATATCAAAGGGGAGATATCATGGATTAAATTAATGGAAATTTGAATTGAATAATTTAATGAGGAAAAAAAAGATATATTATTCACTTACGCCCATCATCTTCCAGCGATTCCAATTTCACCTCCTCTAATGGTATAATGTGTTGTTTATTGTACTGTAAAAAAACACAAATCTTAAATCTTTATAGAAGTTATTTATTAACAGAATATTCTGGAATAATTTATATTGTGTCTACAGATAGGCTACGAGGTGAATGCTCATTAAAATTAGTTTTAGTAAAACCTTTTTAAGAATCATAGCTATGCTCATACTTGTTTCATGTAAAAAAAAGAGTATATTTCTAATTTTTATTTTTATTTTAAGTTATTCAGCAAGTATTGTTGATAGATTTAAATTTCTGTCATCTTGGAACAAAAATTATTTGACAAACGCTTGTTTTCGTTATGTCAGAATATTACAAACCCATAGAAATGAGTATGTTTCTTTGCTTGTACTCATGTGCTTAAGTAATTAGCATAAACAATTTAAAGCACATTCCTTAAATAAGTAACTATATATTACAATCAGTTTACTTTATGGAACTTCAAATTAAAATTAGTTAAGAAATCACAGATGTATCCAAATGTAAAACTAAAATAATAAGCTCAACACATAGGCTAATTTTCTGAATTAGTTAAAGATCCATAATCAACAGTTTCATAGTTTAATTGGAACAGTGATGTTACATTCAATTTGGAACCATGAACAAATCAACCTCAAAAGACACACAAGAAATTTTGAAAAATGAACCATACATTCATGCGCAAACAACCATTTATACATACAATAACTTAGTGATTGTTTCTTACGCACCTTTTTCTTATTAATCACAATATTGCCATACACTAGTATATCGTTGAATAGAAAGAACTGTCTAGCTTTAGGTTTCTTTCGGCACATTTTGGTTAGAACACCTTCGCCCACCAACACACGCCCTGGAACCCAAAGCGGCTGTAAAGAGGGAAAGATAAATTAATATAATAAGCTATTTTTAATATTAATAATATACATATTTAATACCAATACATAAGATTTTCAGCCAATCCTAAAATTAGTATTCTAGGTACAACACAATTAAAAGGGGATTGATTACTTTAGCAATTAGGAAAATGAAGCAAGCACTACTTTATTTCAAGGATAAATGGTTGGGTCTTAGTCGGCATTTAAAATGGGACTCTTTGAACAATTATCTCAGCTAAGGCAGAGTCGCTGCTGACCAAGCAAAATAATCCTAAGCCATCTAGTTAAATATGAACTATTTGATTTGTCCAGTCGGCCCACTGAGGACAAGCAGACACAGATAAAGAAGGTTGCACACTACTATCTTTACGTCATTCAAGCCAAGGCGGGAGAGGAGTGGAATGTTGTGATTACTCCCTTCACTCAAAAGAGCAAGGGCATACATACATTACCTGCTTTGAGCAGAAGGTTGAAGGAAGGTTGTACAGTAAAAAATATTAGGCCTATTCAAGGCTACCAAGAATAGGATATAATTGGTTCAATGATTTATCTCCACCTATATTTCTTATTGGGCTAAATTTTGGTCCCAGTAAGATTTTATAGTGGGTGTATTTATTTAACATGGATTTTCTAAAAACAAAAATATAATATATCAATGCAAGACTATAGTCTTACTTAACCTAAGATAGAATGTCTAATACTGCATTCCCAGCTTTAGCGATTAAATATTTACCAATTGAATAACATAAATATCCATAATTCAATACGTGGAATTAAGATTTGGACATCGCTAAGTTAAGTAATGGGTCATGTTCCTTATTTTAAATATTAATGCAAATGGTCTCAAGATTGAATAGAATTTTTAAATCTGTGGACAACTTAAAAAGCACTACATTTGTAAATTTAAAAGTGTAAAAAACTTAATACTATAAAATGTTGCACTCATTTTCACTGGGCTGTGTGGGCCAGCCAGACTCTGCACTTATCTTTTTTTAAATTTATTTGAGATATTTAACGTGCACTTTTTGAACCAGACAGATGATGATATCAGCCCATGACTTATAAACTTACTTAAATCTAGAATAGACATAACATCCAACCCCCCACCGACGTTGATTTATCACAGTGAAAGGGGAAACCCAAATTTCACCTATGATACATTTTTTGGCCATGCCAGGAATCTACCCAAGGACCCTAAGCTTAGTAAAGAGACAAGCTACCGACTGAGCTAAGGTGCCAAACCTTTACACCTATCCCACAGAATAATTTGATCACTCAAGAAACCTGAAAAATAATAAACTCTTATGGAAAATAGATCAACAACTATTTCAGTTACTACTAAGTTATCTTCAATTATGCTGAAGCACAGCAGTCATACCTTGACTGATTATACTATGCAATATCTTATATGTTATACCAGAGTGGAATCAAGCAAGTTAAGTTTGTGTTTGTCTTTCAGGCTAAACAGAGGGCATGAAAACCACCAAGAGTCTAAAAGTATATTTACTATTAACATTTTTAAATTAATTTTCTTTAGTGGTAAACTTTCTAATCCTACTAATCACTAATATATAACATACCTCGCCTGAACTGCCAAAGCAACTCTCCACCATTGCAATACGTCTGGCGTTTGCCTCACTGTTCACTATAAAAAGGGAAGAAAAACAAGCTAAGAGTAATCGCAATTTATTTATCACTTTTTTAAATTACAAACATCTCTTTGTTATCATTGCCTTGAAACCCTTTAATAATAAGGAGACCTATAAATCAAAAATCCTATTTTCATTCCTTTGAATGGGAATCATTACTACCAGTTCCTGAGAATACAAACATCACCCATTTAAAATAAAAGTATAGATCTTATATTTTGTATATTCTCAAGTTAGAAATCAAAGTATATGCCCTATTACGGATTAACACTAAGCTCAGTGCTTCATTCAATTCACTGTTGTTAGTTGTCAAATGGATCAAAATCATTTTTAGCTTTAAAAAATAGGTGCTTACTGCTTAGCCTTAGAAATATATATTGCTTACTAACAACAGTATGAGCAGTCGCTTTGATTTTGTTACTCACATACATTAATTTGCACTGTCAAAGCAGATATACATGCAAGAAAAGTGTCTTTGTTTCTTAAGTCTGCTTTAAATTGCATAAACACCTTTAATTTTAGAACAAGGGACCAGCTATATATTCTTTTAATATATTCCAACTTCACTTTAGCATTTTTTGTATTTTCTTCTTAAGGAATAAAACTACAAATGGTATGTTTAAGCCAGGCATGCATAAACAATTGAACAGTCTTTCTTGGTTGTTTGGTCTAGACACTGGAGTCAACTAACATTCGGAGACAAGTGCTAATCCATCCTGACTACCCAGCTACCACCAAGCAAAAGTAGTAGCTAGCTATTTAGCTATGAATTTTTCTTCTTAATATTTAAAAATATGTCTTTGGTTTGTGAGGAAAATAAAGCCCCAAAAATTTAACCACTTGCTTTTCATAAAGTTGCTTAACACAATAGTTTGTTTATGTTTTAATCCAGGAAAGGTAGATGGAGATCACATTTTAAAAACCATCTTAAGCTCTTAAAATTAAAATACCATAAACAACTTTTAATAAATAACTTTTATTTAATGTAAACCCTATATAAAAATAAGATTGAGAATATAATGGCTACCTGAAATGTTATGAAAATGTGTTAGTAAAATATTTGAACTTCGCCTAGAAATAAAATATGAGAGCAATTTATCATTAAGAGTGTTTCAGTTTAAATCAAACTTCTGTTATGTATTGTGCTCAGTTAAAATTGTACTCATAACTATGTTTTGTTTTGCTAGATTATTGAACAGTGTTTAAATAACATTCAAGAAATATTAAACAATATTGTACCAGTATACAAACCCAGATAGCACTTTAGACACAACATATTCAAGGGTTTTTAGAAATTTAGCCTCCACCAAAACTTTAAACATTTCAAGCTATATTACTCAACATAGTGGGCTGGCAACCAGTAAATTAGTTGATCAAACAAGCTATGCCCCTGTTAGCAATGAACTGCCAACGTTTGCGAATAGAGGGTGTCATGTGGTCTAAACAATGAATGCTCCAGTCATTAATCTCGCGTATCTAAACTGAAGCTGCTACTCATTTAGTCAAGCAGCTCCTCATTTGTCCTTATCATACCCACAGCTTTACAGAAAAATTCTGGAAGCACCAGGGATTGAACAAAATAAGTCTTTATAGGCCTGTATTCATTATAAATAAAAGTGCTTTTTTTAAAAATATCTTATGTATTTTGGAAAAGAAAAAACATGCATTATGTATACTATTAAGAGGTCAAACCCATTTATTTCTATTTTGCTAAGCCACCACAAATACAGATCACAGCCGAGAGCTGACGGCTTTGAAACCGTTACCAGAGCAAATCATGTATCCCTACGCCGAACCATATGATCTGCAAAAACATGTGTTTAGCAGCTGTCACTTCTGGCAGTCAACATTTAGGTATATGCCTAAATGTTGACTGTAAGAAGTCAGCTGTGAGCTGTCAGTCAGCACCAACGAAGCCATGGGGCTTCTTTAAGTACCTACATAACAGTATTAAGGCATCTCTAGTGAATATTTTTCAAAAAATTATCTAAAACAATTTTGATGATACAAACATGTATTTTTATGTTATAAATGAGATTTGTATCACAAAAATAATGAGTAATCTAATCATAGATTTATTTCCATATGGCAGGCCTATTTTAGTTTATGTCCTCTATTGTTGTCTGAAGAAGTTTTCCCTCAAAAGTTCTTTAAAACATATTTTCATTCATAAATTGATAAGCTAAGGGCTGGCCAGCAGGGTCAGGGCCATGGCCCGGGGCGCCATAAGGGGTGCCAAAAAGTTTTTAAAAAATATATGAATTAAAATAATCTTTTAATAGAATTTATTAATGTAGCTGTCTGTTACAGGGACCCTGTGTACATTACAGGTAATGCATAAGAGGAGCATAAAGAATTTAAGTTTGATCAGTGCACTAACTTACACACTTTATGTACATAAGCCTTGCCGTAATTCTCTGCCAACAAAATATGTGTGCTCATGTCGATAAAGAGTGTGTTGTGCTGTTGTTGTGAATTTCCTTTTCTGTGAAGAAATTCACAGTTTTTGATTTGAGTTTTTACCAAAGTTTTCACATGTTTATGAATAAATTATATTTAAGACAAGAGTTGTTGTGTGATCCAGTAGTTTTAATTTTAACCTGGATGGTTTTTGGTGTATTAAAAAGCTGAACATAAATTGAAAAACTATGGTTCAAATAGATGTCAAGTGCAAGTAGTTATCTGCTTGTACTTCATGTCATACTTCATGTCATACGTTTTACCTGCTTAATCTCGTATTTTGAGCTGAAATTTCAACAAAGTTTTCGCCTGTTGTGAATATATTGCATTGAAGTATTTGTTGTATGATCTATTAGTTTCATACTAACTTAATTTATTCTGTGCAGTGAAACAATATATTAAATTTTTTAAACAGTGAGTTATCTGTTAAAATGTATCATATTTTAAGGGAGTTAAGGTTAAGATTTTGGACAAAAAAAATCTATTTAATTTTTGACATTCATTTATCATATTCTTTTAAAAGTATATAAAATATATTTAAACTTTCCTTGACAATAATTTTATTTTTGTAAAGTATAAAGTAGATAAATTATGAGTGCTATATGATAACAGAGTGATTTCTTGTTGAATAAAAATGTGTTGCCTAATATTCTAGCAAAGTGGTCACCAAATGGCAGGCCACGGTCTGCATCCATACCACAGACACATTTTTAAGTACCTTGACAAGAGAGCAATAAACAGAAGAAGTAATGCTATTTCCGTGGTGAGCGGGTAAAAGACATGGAAGGCCAGCAATAATAAATAAGTAAAATAACTAAAAAGAATGAAAATCACATTTTTACATTAGTACAGCCCTATAGAACTTAAACTTGAGTCACTGTTAAAGTTTTGCCAAACCACGAAAGTATCTAGAGATTTTAAAACAGACCAACAAAAATAATGTGTGACCCCTGATCTAGCAGTTAGCTATCAGTCTAAAATAACATCATGGTGAAATTTAACAATTTATAGTCTATATTCAACGTTTCCATGCGACTTATTCAAACCTTATTGCATAAATTGATAGAACCATAATAAATCTACTTAAGATCATATATTATATTTCATCAGATTTTATACAAATTTTGCACTCCTTTTCAGTTTATATTATAAAAATTTGCTGTGTAATGTTTGTGAACGATTAAGATGTGTTTTGTATAAATGAATAGAGTTTCTAGAGCTCTGAGTTGATTTAAACTTTTGCTGAAAGCAAAGCAAGATGTGATAAATTTAACATAAGATGAAGTAATAACTAATGTAAATAAATATTGTATCCAGAAAAATTAGTTATTGGAATAGGTCTAAGTCGCCAATTCATTTAACCCAAGATATAAAAATTTAATCGACTGGATCCATGCAGTCATGTTGCTTGTGCAAGAAATGTGTGTGTGCATGTTATCATGTACAGCAGTCTCAGAAACTCAACACACGTGGGTAGTTTGAAGGTTGAATTGTTACAGGAAATTTCAAACAGTATTAAGTGTTTTTATTGTTAGTAGGCTATAACTTACCTTTGGTAAATGTAATTTTTTTTTCCCCAGGGTTTATGGCATAAAGTGTTTTCAACCCTCACAGAAAGATGTCTTTGGTTCAAATATTGAATTATTATGGATACAAATATACCTTTTAATACTATTTTGGGAATGTTTTCTTATTATTAATTCATCACAATGGATATTGGAAATCTCATTCTTGATATTTGAACAAATATATTTTTAAGTGGAATGGATTGGACACAAATAATCATGTTGTCCTCAGCACAATCCTGGTTGAAAGGTATTTACTTTAGAGATAATTTTATATGATCTGGTTTGTGAAGGTTAGGTTCACATTTTTCTAATCATGGCTTATAAAAACATATACAAAACCGAGTATTGTAGCAATGCGTATTTAACACATGCTCCAAAGATTTAACGAAGTATTTCGGATCCCATTTTACTATTTCTAACGCCTAGATAAAATACTTTTCTCAATTTAAAGTAGTCACTAAATGTCACTTCTATGAAATGTTTAAAATATTAATTAAATGCGTAAACTAATGACCCAATGGAACATATACAAATC
The DNA here is from genome assembly GCA_901482245.1 of Timema douglasi. Classification (NCBI taxonomy): domain Eukaryota; kingdom Metazoa; phylum Arthropoda; class Insecta; order Phasmatodea; family Timematidae; genus Timema; species Timema douglasi. Next base: position 103,275 of record CABEEJ010002345.1, on the reverse strand, counting down.
TGAATTATATTTCGATGCCTGGTTTTAAATTCATATTTATAATATAATCTCTATAGAAAATAAAATAAAATTGTTTAAATATCCATTTTCCTTACCAAGTCTATCAACCATGGTGAAGCTTGAAATTATAACGTAATAATGAATCACAATCTCATTAATAAATAATTTAGTGAATCACTTTCCAACACTACATGAGTGTGTGGAGTGTGGACCGACAAACAATAATTTCAGATTAGATCATTAAATGAACGCAGAATTACACTTTTAACATTAATTTTACAAAGACGTAATCCTTAGGTGATAGTAACATTAGATGAGCTCTAAACAGTAATGTCTGTTTTATGGTTCCGTATACTGGTCCGATTGTTCTGACATCTGACGGAGGAACATAAGACAGTTTATTCTAAATGTTAGAAATAATACTGGCTCTACCTTGTTTGGGATTGAAAATAATTTCGTTTTAATAAAATGTAGTTTGCTTTATTTAATTTTTTTTTTTAAATAATGTTTTTATTAGTACGTATTATTTTGGCTATTCCCGGTAAACAGCTTTAAGTAACTGTTAACTTATCAAATTTATAAAGTTGGACAGTAGCTAGAGGACGTAAGACCATTTCAATTATGAATTATATGTAGGCAGAGTTCCTAGATAAGAGCCAGAGGTGATGGGTTCCATCCCCTTGTGGTGCTCACCACATGACACACTCCATCCTGAAATGTTGGTAATATTATAGTTAAAGGTAGCATCCACTGGGTGGGTATAGCTCTCTAACGGGCGACTCACATATGGAGTAATTCAATTTATTCTTATTTTTGTGCTGTTTTTCGGATTTCTTGGATCCATATACCTAATGTTGTTTCTGCTTACTTTTTATATGGTTTCTCTTTTTATATTCATATAATTATAAAACTTTCGTTCTCCTGTTATACCTATTTCTTATCATTTTCTTTAAGAAATTCTTATATTTCTATGATTACTAACTTATATTCTAAAAACTCGATTAGCTCAGTACATATCTGCTATACATAAGTGTACCTTGAGGCTAGAGAGCAGAAACGGTCTGGTCGTAAAACATTGATACTAGGTTAATCGTAAAACACGCATCTCTATTTTATTAGTTTATGAAGCTGCCTCTAAAGTCACATGAGTGACAAGTGACTGTAATTTGGGTTCACGGTTGTAATTTATATTCTGTTTGATTTAGATATCACAGATTTATAGTTACATTACTTTACTGCGTAAAAATGAAGATCTGTGGTCCTAAGCTTTCTCTTTGTGGTCTAATTATAAGTGTTTGGGGTATTTTTCAATTGGTAAGTCTAAACTAGATGTAAGCATACGCCCCCATGGCCCAGATACCTTATTATAAGCCTGAATAAAATTACACTGATATGACATATGCCTGATTTTATCGATGTATCAATATATGTGTGACACTAATATATTTTTTTACGCTTCCAGATATTAATGGGAATATTTTATTATGTGAAAAGTGTTGCTTTAGCTGAAGACCTTCCAGGCTTAGAAGAGAACTTTAAAACTGCTGATGAATTTTATGCAAAGGCAGATATAGGCTATACACAGGTAAAATACCCAAGTATATATTATTTTCTTTCAAGACAACTATATACCATTAAGATTCGTGGGTACTTATATTTTATTTAGAGAATTTGATTTATTCCTAACTGGTAGATTACTTAAAAATTTAGGTAAAGGTTTTGGAATTTGGAATGGTACACTTCTTATGGCAATTTTTAATATTTCTTAAAAAAAACACGCACAAATATTTACATGTGCATGGGTTGAGAACGTTTATAGTACCTTTGAGAATTAAAAGAAAAAAATGTTTTTGTGTTATTTTGAGCTCGATCTGCTGAGGACGGGGAGATCGAGGTTCGAATCTCGGTCGGGTGAACTGGGGGTGGTTTTTCCTAAATGGTTTTCCACTCCCCATCCCCGCAAATGCGGGTTCATTTCCTCTAATTCAACCTTCCCAATTCCTAATCCACTAGAGTAATTAGTACTTAAAGCGGATAACCCGAACGGGTAGTAAGACGCGGTGCTAAATATTATTATTATTATTATTTTGTGTTATTTATTTTAAAGACATTAAAAAAAAGTCAGTCTAGTACGCCTTAAGGCCATATGTACAGATTTTTTTTTGCCGCCATTCAAAAGAGTTTTCATGTATTATATCTATTTTTATTCAAGTGCTATGAGGGTAAGAAACTTCAATTTTTACGTTTTACAAAGCTAGTTTTAGGCTACACTTTTTGAAATAAAATTTTGAAAATTAAAATATAACTTAGTATCTTTAATATTATACCTATTTGATAAAGCTGGGATTTTACCGTAGGTATAAGCATACTCTATATTAATATACTTAAAGTTCCCTTAAAATCAACACAATTCAACAATTGTTTATTAATACTAATTCATCTATAAATATTAAATATTAGTATAGATGTGTATATTTAAGATAAAAAATATATTCAGATTTAAATATGCAACATTTTACTGAATAACTTGATTTACATATGACATAAAAATATGTACTGAAATTCCAAGTTGGCTCATGGGATCAAAACTTTGTAGGGAAGTGTAGCTTCGTTGACAAGAACGGGTGATAGCGTTCACGCAACACACAGCGGTTACTCCAGCTGTATTATTACAGAAACCCAAGTAATCTGCAGTCCATGCGAGATTTCTGTTTGAACGATCATTCACAAGTTGTTTCTTGAAATAGTTAGCCCCATATTTTAGTGATATTGATCTTTATATTACTGCCGGGGTTATTTCATTATTTAAACATGTTGGAGTAATTTTTAGATTTGTATTTTATTTGGGATCTCTGTTAACTGTAAAACTATATATATATTAAAATAATAAACAATGGTTCCTTCCATCACAACCTGGAAAACGTCAAGCTTTTAAACCGAGAATGAACATAATGTATTATATAGGCAGATAGGCTTTATGTATATTTTATATGTTAGGGGTTTCCAGAACCAGAAACACATGATACAATCTAGTAAATAATAAATGGCTATAAGCTATCGCCCAAGGTTTTGACCCATTGCATATCAAGAATGATGAAATAAATACTTAACATTTGAAAGCCCTTTTTACAGCCATTGTATAAAGAATCTTTTTCATGAAAAAAAATAGCAATTTAGGCAGTTTAAAGTGTTTTAATTTCTTAGTTATTTGAACTAGTTTAGTCATTATTAATGCAGAAAAAGGCATTATTTTATATAACTTAAATTGGCAAAACTTATTTCTCTGAATACATCAATATGCATATGGAAAAATAATTTCACGACCTTCAATTTAGTGAAAACTGCAATTATTATCTCCAATTAAATTATCTATTCCTTATATGTATTTATATTTTAATTAGAGGTAAGAATATTTATACTGTCAGTCAGACTTAGATCTCGATTCATATGGGATTATCTGCATGGTAAATTTTGTGATATTCTAGATTTTAAATCATATGGGCGATTTTCCTCAAATTAGTTAGGCCTAGGCTATAATTAAAAATAATGTGTGCATAAATGGTGATTATGAAAGTATTAAAATATATATATACACATATATTAGAACTTTAACTTAAGTAGCAAACCCAAAAAGTCAAGTGGTTACAATTAAATTGATTATATTTTTCAAATATTTGATAATTTTATGAATATGGCAAGTTTCCACAGTTCAATAGAATTAATAAATTCTAAGACATATAAAACATCCAGAAGAAGGCCGAGAATTGATCAAATAATAATTATTACACCCCTATCAGAAATCGAAATCGAAACCCTTTGCACTGTAGACCATCTCGCTAGCGACTGAGCTAACGTGTTGGCCTATGGTACTATCATATCACATTTATAGCCTGTATTTTCTTACGTTCTCTCCCACAGCTGTAAAACTATTGAGTGGCCTCTTGAAAATATGCTTGATAAGAAATAGATTTTTTATCACCTTAAAAATGGGGTGAATGTAAGAATCAATGTTTAAGCTGGCAATTTTTCCATCATTTTATATGGCTTAAATTTGGGAAACTATTATATTTGATTATTTAGAATTTCTCTGTTAATCCCACCTATAAGGGTATAATCAGGTCAAGTTAAAAGTTGTAGTTCCTATAGAACTAGTCTATAATGATATGTCAATTAGTAAGATATCCTGTTGGGCATCTAAACAATATAGGAAGGTATAGTGTTTATTATTTATGTATTTAGAATTCACTTAGAGAGCAATTTTAGGACCAAGTATGATATTATAGTAGTAATTGATGTTTGCATTTGCAAGTGTGTGAGCACTTTGAATTTACTTCAAATGAAAAACTTCCATTTACTATTGTAACAACAGTCTTTCTACAATTTTTTTGCAAATAAATAATGTAATGAAATAATTATTTCCTTCACAAAAGAATGTATTTTATTACATATGTCCGTGCGTGTGGTAGAGAAAAAGAAAGAACAATTTTTATTTGAATTAATTTAATCAAAATAACTGAAGCATTCTTATCAAAATAAGATGTAACTTATAAACTTAAATATAATTGCTCTCCTCTTTTTAGGCACTTTGAATTATTTAGTGATTAGGTTTTGAGGTTTGAGTTAATCTCGGGAGCAAGGAGAAGGAAACAAATTTTTATAGTAAATGCACCCTATTTACTTGGAGAGTGGATGGGAAAGCTATAGAAAGAGAACACATGTGGAAAGCAACTTAAAAATATGTAAATATTATATATATTTTTTATTTGTCTAGGTAAATTATTAATAAACCCACTTTTTTTTTTGTTAACTCGAGTTTATTGCTGCAAGTTCCTAGTAATTTTTTGAATACATATTTTTGGCCTGATTCACCAACCGATTCAAGTCCTTATTGAAGTTTAGCTTTATATAATATATGCTCACTTTGAAATAATATATTATTATATGTCACATGACTTGCACAAATTAACAACGTAATCATCTGTTTTGTTCAATTTTCTCTCTCTTGTGTGTGTGTGTGTGTGTATATATATATATTAAGGCCTAAATTATCATTTCATAAATGTATATTATTTATTCTAATAAAGAACAGGCAACTAATGATTTTTCAATAGAGATAAAGTGTATTATAAAGATAAATATGTTTTACACATATAAGTTGTAACTATATATATAGTTACAACTTATATAGGTGTGTAAAACATATTTATCTTTATAATACGCTTTATCTGCCTTAATATTTTTTCTATTACAGAGAAGACATGTGTGATACGGAGTACATGTCTAGTGTGGAAGAACTCCCTCCTCCCCCAATTGATAACATTATTAGACATAAGTATTCTGATGTTGAATGTACCGATTCAGAATTCCAAAGCTCTAGAGAAGATGATAGTTGTGAGATTAATTCAATAGAAAATGAAGAATTTTGAGTTGTATATGAAAGTGACTATGACATACCTATATTATTGATGAGAAAGATACCTCTGTCAAAAATAATATAACAAGAAACATAGATAAATATTTAATATTTTCTTAAGCAAATGCAAATAATCCTACAATATGTAACATGAGTACCAACTGTGAAAAAAATACATCCACGAAGTTGCCGCTCCCCCCAATTTAAAAATTCAAGTTTTTTTTATTGCAATCGTTTGTTTTTCGCTTGTTCCAGATTGTTCCACAAAAATATTTTTTTTACGTTTTGATACGTTCCCAAAATTAACTATACTTTAACATTTGACATCCATGAATTCGCCCTTCTCCCCTTTTAAAAACAATTTTTTTTTATGATTACAATACTTTTTTCTTCGTTAGTTCTGGATTATTCGGCAAAAAAAAATCAGTTTTTCCGTTTTGATACGCTCACAAATGATATGTTTACTTTAGACCTACATGAAACTGCCACACCATCCTTTCCCCCTAAAGACAATAAAAAAAATATTTAATGATAGCAATTATTTGTTCTTCATTTATTCCGGATTGTTCTGGAAAAAGTAGTTTGATATGTTTTTATATGCCCATAAATGGTATGTTTACATTGTATGTCCATGAAGTTGTCCCCCCTTCCCCATCTTTTAAAAATCCATATTTTTATGATTGCAATCATTTGTTCTTCGTTTGTTCCGGATGGTTCCTGAAAAAACGCACATTTCGTTTTGGCAGGACAAGACAAGATTTATTTACATTAGGAGCGTGTATTGATGCCTTTATGGCAACCATATTCTCCACATGAACACATACAACTTTTAAAAACAGATATTTTATCTTTTTAAACAATAATTTGTTCTTGGTTAATTTTAGATTTCTTTTTGTGAAAATTTCCATTTATTCCTTTTGTAAAGACTCGATAATTTTTTCTAGTAATAGCTCTCTCACATTCTTTCAAAATTTGAACATTTTTAGTTTAAAGTTTGTTGTTAGTTTGTTTGAGTTCCTTAACATGTTTATCTTTATTTTGTTCTGAATTTCCTTTAAAAAGTGTATATTTCATGTTGATAGTTTTAAAATTAATATATTTTTATCACTATGCTAAGCTCCGTTTCCTCACTTCAACCAAATAAACTATAACAAAATTTGTATTTTTGATTTTATAACTTTATTAGTTTGTTCCAGATTATTCTGCAATATATTTTAATTTGTTAGTTCTTAGATCTCTTACAAACGCTTAACAAACTAGTGTCATTAGTGATGATGACCTTTTGTGTGCGAACTGTATGGTCACACAATTCAACATTGTTGTTTTTTATTATTTTACTATCATATCTGGGCATCTTTCATAATTCTTATGGCATTTTCAAACCATGCTAAAAATAGTTATTGAAATATTTTCGTTAAAATGTTTCCATTTCAATGCATTTTAAATGGGAAAACAAAAATTATTAATAGATTTGTTTATTTTCTCTGTACAATTAAGCTAGAGTGTTGGTTTATAACATATTAGTTAATGAATAATTTATTTTTATTTTTAAACGTATTTTTAAATTTGGGTTGGCTTCAATAATCACGACTACATTGAACTCTAACGACTTAGTCGACACTTTAGTAAAAATACGTGGTTTTAAATACAACTGTTCCTTTTACAAATAGTTATCTTAGTTGATAATAGGTGCGTTAGTATGATCATTACCCATTTATCAGCTAGTATCTTTTGCAAGCATTGGCTAACCTGCTGTATCGTAATGCAGGCGGCAGTGGAGGGTTAAGCTAATCTCTGTGACCTTCTTGAGTCAAAGAAACATTAATACCGTGTGCAATGGGATAATAAGGGCCAATGTCCAATTATGGAGATTTGTGTAGTTAAATATAAACATCTTAATATATTAAGGGGTGACCTGGCGGTCTAGGGGTAAGGTGTCAGACTTTTATGCTGGCGGCCGGGGTTCAATCCTCGGTCCCGGCAAAGATTTATCTGATTACCAAACCCTTCCTTCACCTCTGACAAGACATCTTGTGAATGTGGGGAATGCCAGGCCTCCACCGTGGTTCGGATTCCACGTTAAACTGTAGGTCCTTCATTTCATCTCACAATCACCCTACCATTACACATTAGCGTAAGTGCGTATAACCCGAACGGGTAGTAAGACGCGGTGCTAATAATAATAATAATTTTAT